>JASXSY010000309.1:0-40755 GCA_034509805.1 Sipha maydis
AAGTGATTGAAAAATATTATGAGAACTAGAATAATACCAATTATATTAAAATTATATTTAATAAACTAGATTTATAACATTGATACAATACAATTAAAAATGTAAGTTCTCATTATTATTATTATTTTTTTTTTTAATCAAGCATTTATACAATCTATACTAAAAGAAAAAGTACAATAAGCATAATGCATATTCTTTTTTTATTAGAGTAAATGCGATAGTTTGAGTGTCTTGAGGGAAGAAACCGTCATGTGAATTAATTTACTATTATTTAGGTATTTAAGTATTCATTATTATCTAAAAAGTTATCTATGTATATCTATGTATTTCATTGTCTGTTTTTTGTTAAAATATTTCTAGCACCCATCTTATTTAAAAACATTTAAATAAATAATATGTCTTTAATTAATCGTTATAGATACATATATAAATAAAATACAAAATAGCTCAGTAATTACTAATATTCTCAGGCATTTCGACCAACAAACCGATTCACCATCAATCGAATGTTTTCAATAACACATTGTTTCAAAACATTTGCCCAAACACATGATATTTTCAGTTATTAAAACATTTCTAATAACAAAACAGACTTGCATGAAGTCAAATAAAAATAGACAATATGATTTTACCTCTTTTTGAAATACTTAATTTGGATTTTTGGTCTCTTGAGGTCGATTGATTGTGATCCATCACTGGTGGTCATATACACACAACAATGGAGACAAATTTCATCGTACTTTTAGGAAGGCACGATCGATAGCGTTGGAAAATGTCTACGAAACCGAAACACCACCAACACTCGAGATAATGATGGTACTACTAATACACAAGACAGCACACGGCGATACTATAAAACAGACAAATTAATTTATCAAAATATAACGTTTCATTGCTGATAATTCGGCAGTATTCAACGATACCAATAAGGTGAAGTGACAATACAATCTCGTCAGTGAACAATATTACATATGATTCATGGACCAAGACAATGGAAAATGTGTCAGCACTAGGTTATCGCTAGATCCTGTTGTAGATACGATGTGAACTACATACACAGTCTGGCTCAGAGACCAACGGAGAGTAGCTCGGACTTGATATGGTGGTCCAAGTTCCCAGGTGTATTTTACCAACACTCTGTAAGCCAGGTAGAAAAATATACGCAATATGAACGTTACGGCTCGCTACTTGCATGGACCACACTCGTGACAACGGCAAAGTCGAATGCACAGCAAAACTTCGGAGTGAACCTTAGCTCTACCGACTCAACACGCCTGTGGAGACAGGAACAAAATTAAAACATAAAACGGCATTTGACCGACGACCGACACACGACGGGTTTCGTCGTGAATTACGATACTCCGAACGAATCGCACCGTTGAAGAATAACGAAATTGAAAACCGAGACACCGTCCAAATCACGGACAGCCGACGATGGAGCAGACGAAGAACACGTAATAGCCGAACGAAATAACATAACCTCTCAAATGCACGTACGCATACACGGCGGTGTGCATCTTATCACGGAACGCACCGTTGCGCATCGACCGAAGTGCGGGTGCCGACATGAAGCGCGCACGCGCATTTTGTACGCAGCTAGATTATGACCGGATATGTAACTTTAGTTGGTACGACATTGACGATGCGATCGATACGTGTGCGACGCGCAAGACAATTCGCCATAGATGGTTTTAGTCCGGCGCAAGTAAGCGTTTTCAGCCACACCCATCGTGTTCGCCCTGGTCGACGCAACAACAATTGTGATTCTATTATTCCGTTTTTATCATTAAATTATCGTTAATCATTAATTATCGTTTGGTTGTTCAGAATACTCAGATTCAATAAGATTCTTAACCCTTCACTGCATGAAAAGATATAAATGCATTGTGTGATTTTAATTGTTTATTTGACTACGAATATTGATAAAAATTATGTAATTAATATGATATTAGTACATTATTTCACTGTTAGATAGAGCCATATATTTCAATTTTCAATTTTAATATGATGATAAATGTTATCGGATAAAAGATTTGTTCGTGCTATTTTTTGCATCTTGTGGGAATCGAGCAATATGTTGCAACCGCTAGGAAAAAATATTATTAGATTCTATATTAACTCAACTTTAATGTGATATAACGATTGATATTTTATCAGTGTACTCGTATATTACTGAGTAAAATGAGTTTACGGTCACAGTTCATATATGCATTGCTACACAATAACAATCCATCGAAGACGTAATTCTTTTATTACATCGAATTTTTTCAATTTTTCGATCATCATGGCATTCACATTTAAATGATTTCTGTATAGAGGTTTTTTTAAACAATCCGTTAGGTGGTAGTGGCGACGAATTTTGTGATATACCTATATGACGCTGGGGCGGCTTTTAGGAGGGGCCATAGGGGCCATGCCCCCTCTGAGATGAGATATCTTACTCTTTTTTTGTCTAATATTTTCATTTATGTAATTATGCATATGCATAATTTGAATAAATGTATAATATTATAAAGTAATATTATATGTTAATATTTTTATCCAAATTAATTATCTGATAACGAAATTATAAAAATTGATAACATGAAAGGAAAGTGTAATCAGAACCACAGTTTTACAAACATTTTTACACTACCTAAATAATAACTCAATATCTACATTTAATACACTTATTTTTACTATATTATATACTTGCCGACTAATTTTACTATAGTTCAAATATTTAGGTACCTAACAAAAAATATTGACCCTCCCCTAGCTAATAACTAAAGCTGCCCCTGATATTACAGTAGTGATACTAACAACTTCAATTTTGAACAGGTAAAAATGTATTACGAACATTTAATTTAGTACATCTTATTTTATAGTTATACTAAATTAAATGTTCGTAATACATTTTTACCTGTTCAAAATTGAAGTTGTCAGTATCACTACTGTAATATCAGGGGCAGCTTTAGTTATTACATATCTTATTTTATAGTTATGTATAAAATTGAATAAATTATGCTAGAATCTTGATATTACTCAAAGTAATCGTTTTTTACCCATACTACTGAGGATGATTATAACTTTTTTAATTTACCCACACAAATCGTATCTGAAAAAGAATTTGTATTAGTAATTAATGTGTCCAATGCTGAAAGTTTAGATTCTACACCAGTCAAATCTACTTCAAATCCAAAATCTGGTCGTCCTACTCGAATGAAACGAACAGTAGAGGTTCAGGTAAAATTTGTGACTCAACAAAAAATTTATAAAAAATACCACTTATAAATGGAAAAAGTGAAATTTCGTACAAAATAAACTTTTTCACACATTACCGGAGAAACAGTAATGCCTGCTGAAATTCAGAATTTGGAAACACTGAAAGATTTTTTTGATGATAATTTAATTTCGCTGATCATTGAACAATTACAATTGTATAATACCGAAAAAAAATCCTTCAAAACCACTTAAATTACGAAAACAGAATTCAAAAGATTTATTGGTATAATAATTATGATGACAATTGTACATGTACCTAATTCTCGTTTTTATTGGTCGAATAATATTGAAAACAGTATAATTTAAAACAGTGTTAATATAAACATCAATGTTTTTGAGAGTATAAAGCGATTCCTAGATTTCAATGAGAATTCACAAGAACTTCCGCGAGACCACAAAGATCACTTCACAAAATTCGTCCATTAATTGAGTTTTTGAAAAAAAATGTTAGTCTCTACCATTTGAAGTAAATTTTTCTATGGACGAACAACTTTGTCCAACAAAAGCTCACTCGTATCTCAAACAATATTTTCTGCTCAAGCCCCACAAATTAGGTTATAAATTATTTGTGGTATTTCAGGATACACGTATGATTTTGAAATATGTACTAGATATAAAAACGATGTCAATGAGAGATTGCTATATAGTGAACCAGATTTAAATGTAACTGGTAATACTGTAGTGAGGCTTGCAAGGGTTATTCCTCGAAATAAGAATCATAAACTGTATTTCAACAATTAGTTTTTTAGAAAAACTATTTATTTAAGAATTATTTGAATGAACAATATTAAAGTTATTGCTATTTTAAACATAATTATTTTGACCAATGTTGAATAATAAAATCCTTTTCATAAAGATCAATGATTTGATATAAAATATAACGTAAATCACAAATATGGATAAGTATTTACATTCTTTAAATAAAAACAAATTTTACGTTTAATGTCTAATACGATTTTGTATACCGTTGCATTTAAAATAATTCATATTAAACTAATAAAATAACGCTGACGAGCCTCTTTCGTATGGTAGACCATATTTTTGGACGGCCGTAAGTGCCGAGTAACTCGGCCCGAGTTAGTAACCTTATCGGTTTTCATTCAGATTTAATATCTTATCAGGTGTGGTGGATTCATAGACGCTCCACAATATCACTACGGTGAAGATGGCATCAATACTGCTGCGACCACGCCCCGTCGATACATCGATCGCCATCAACCGCTCGGTCGCCTTCACGACATACACGTATAATCGCGAAGCTACTGCTGTCGTACGTGCCTGCACGACCATAGTAGATTGTCCCCAACACGATTTCGCACGATAACGTGAACATTAGTAATGGCACTATCATGTGAAAACTATCGAACTATTCGATAACTTAAACTATTTATTCACTCGGTTGTTTAACCGATTAACTCGATTGTTTTCGTACTATTGAAATAAACGAATTTTGACCATCGAAACTATTAAACTATTGACCGTTATCGTTGTATCTAAGTAATACTTAGTATCAAACCATTCACATTTGACCTTTTTTGAATGCTTCTTTTTTGATTAGTTTAGCTATTTAATGTTTATGATTTAATATTAGTTTATTATTAATAACTAATAAATATTAATATAAACTTTATTATTTATTTATATATTTAATTCCATTTCCCAAGAAAAACTGTTCAATCGTTTAGAAGCATTTTATTAAGGATGCAAATAACTCTAATGCAGCTATTCGTACTATTTGTAAAAATACTTATAAAAGGTCTAATGGTACAACAAATTATTTCTAAAACTATCTATCCATGTATAAAATAATAGTAGATATTTTCGATTGAATCGATTGTCAAAACTAGTCGGTAGCATCCATCACTATACTCGGCGCACATTACGCCGGCATTACACATCCGCCGAGACTTCACGAGAACAGCCGAGGGCGAGAGTTAACTAGATGCGTTCGTGTCATTTCACCTCGCCTCATCTCGCCACGACGCGGTCAGAAGGTGAATTGTTGTGCCCGAGTCAAAGGACAAGAGGTCATTGTCACTGTAGCCGAGCCGCCGAAGCCGAGAAGTGAGAATAGACTGCGTGCACTCGCGCTTCCTCACCTAACCTAAGTTCTTGTTGAGAGTCTCGCCGAGACTGTCTCGGCGAATGTGTTCTGACGCATTAAAATCATGACCGGACGGCGAACCGTTTAACGTCCGTTACGCGCTGGCGGTTTTTCATTGGTTCCCCAAATATTCGTTCACAGTTATACAGCGCTGTTCCAAAAGTGAACTGTGTACACTGTGCTGTAGTGGCGCGACCGTTTAATATTGTTCTGAATAGTATAGTTATTTTATATTAATTATATTTAATGATTAAAATAATTTCATTCAAAATAAAAGTTAAATAAACATGTATAAAATTTTAAATAAATACTTTGATATAACAATATAACGATATAATATTGTTTTAAAAAATATTCTGTTATATTAAAATAAGTTTTAGTGAAGGATCTATTGGTTTTTCTAATAAAAAAAAAAAATTTTATTTGAATAAGTACCTATATAAAATAATTATACAACGTGGTAGGGTGATTGAGTTGTATTGTTTGTGCGACGTGTACCTATCTCGCAACGGTATAGCATCATTTTATAACTATATAGCGTGGTGAATTGAGTTTATTGTTTTGAAACAATTGTAGGACTGTTATTGCGTGAAGCGTTTCGTATACAAATGTGGGAACGGTCTACTATGGCGAGTGGCTGGTAGAGGAAGTTGTTTCTAATGCGCGACTGGTCATCTTAACGTGCGCCGAGTACAGTGAACAGCAGTCACCCCCCACCAAACACTCGCTCGATATCGAAGCATCTATTACGTATCGTACGATCGCGGGCCATCTGTCCTTTTCACGCACCCCAAGTACGCATGACCACTTGCTTCGTACGTTACACATGATCATGAATCCATTGTCTCATATCAAGCATTCCATCTTTAAGTTATTCGCGGTTCCTGACACGCATTAGCACGGTCTCGCGATTTTTCAGTTATTCAAAAATTTTAATAACAAAACCGTTTTGCACGAAAGTATGAAGCGCAAAAAAAATAACTTAGTCTATTCCTCTTCATTTTACTTTTGCATATACTTATCGATTTGTAAATCAATCTCATAAACAATAAAAATTATATTTGAAGAATACCTTCTTCTCATTCTACTTTAATTAAAAAACGAATAATATTTACAGTGAGGTATTTGTTATTAAAATCCATAATAAATATAATTTTTACTGCATATTATCAAAATACTTCATAATGAAATTAATGAAAACGAAAATATGAATAGATAATTATCTATAATTCCAATTATAGGTATTATTGTTTACAAATGGAATTTAATATATTCTTAGTGACAATACATCATACTTTTACCATATCGTGGGAACAATTAAACTTCAACGATGTGCACGATACATATTTTATACATTTTGACCAGCAAACCAGATCTTAATAAGGCATGATGGACAGCGTTGGAAAATGGCGATGAAAGGCTAACAACACTTGGGATGATGACAGCACGACGGCTGGACGAAGATAGCTCACCACAAGTATTGTACAACTAACGGAGTTCGTTAAAGTAAAACGTTCCGTTGCCGTCAATCCGGTAGTATTCAACGATGCCAATGACGAGGGGACGACAATACGATGTCGTCAACGAACAAATATTGCATATCAATCACGTATCAAGATGATTAAAAATGTGTGGACATTCAGCTACCGCTAGATCGTGTTGTAGATATGACATCGACGAAACGATCGATACGTGTGCGACACGCAAGACAACGCGTCGTGGGTAATTTTTGCCCGTCGCAATTTTAAGTTTTCAGTCTCACCCATCGTGTTATAATCGACGCAGCAACAATTAGATTACCCTATTTAAGAAATATTGAAAAAAATAGAAATGTGGTTATATGGTGCTTTAACGTATTTGTTTTACATCATAGACGTAGTAATAGCATAGGTATGCAATATCAATTACATATTCGGAACAATTATGGAAGTAACAATTTATACTTTTTTGGAGGTTGCTAATTTTCATTTTAAGTTCACTTAAGTGTATAATATCTATAAACCTATAATATAATATATATATATATATATATATATATATATATATATATATATATATATTTTCATACCCTGTATACGAAGTTTGGCTACGCCTATGGTTGAATTTAATATCAAACCGACTGAATTGTTACCTTTTACATTTATACGATATAAACATCGATCACATTCTCTAGTGAAATAATGATTAAAAATGATTGATTTCTTTTAATAATACTCATATCACAAAATTAATACATTTGCTATCGGAAAAGCACTTAGAGCCTGTGTAATTAAATTCTTAAAAGAATTTACATTTTTAAAAATTCAAAATCTAGGTACCGTAAAATGTATGTAAAAAATAATATAAATCATGCCAAATAACAAAGTGAACCTATACAATCTAACAATGTGTACGAATTAAACTCAAAATTTAAAATTAATTAGTTGATGAAAGGATTAATGTTAAATATAAATAAAAACAATTTAACCAGTGAAATCATTATTCTTCGGCATTAACAATATATTGTTCCAATATATGTTAATTTAAAAAAAAAATAACATATATTTGAACAATTTAAAAAAAAAATTGATTTATACATTATATTAATCCATTTTCCATTCTTGAATGTATTTATTTTGGTTATGAAATTGATTTAAAACATACATATTATTTCAAAGTGAATCCTATCAGATATTTTTAATTTGTTTCTATAAATACGCATTATATGATTCTGCAAACATAATTATCATAAATCGTATTATTATTTGCAAGTAATTGTATTATAATCGTTAAATGAAACATATTAGAACACATTTTTTCAACTAAATCCATGATCTATGCAAAAATCGAAATCAGATAACCATCAAAAATATGAAAATACCATGATCGATACATTTATTTAGTCTTGGTAGTATTGTAGTGATAGTATTGTTGAAAAAAAAAATAATAATAAAAATAAATTCTCGTAAACCGTCTTGTAACTAGTGTTGGATAGTAACGTAATGAAAAGTAACGCCGTTATTTCTTCAGTAATGCATTTCGTTATTTCATTATAATTTTTACTGTGATATGAAAGAAAATAGAAATTATTTTATATATATTATTATTATTATTATCGTATGGTATTATAGACAAGCATTACAACACAATAAAAATATTAACAAATAAACTTTGTAAAAATAGAACAAAATAATAAAATAAAATAGTAACATATAGTATAATATAATTAGCCAGCAATTATGGTAGCATGGTAGTTTCTATGTGGTAGGATGATTTTCTATAGGGAATATCAAGTGATCTTAGCCAGGCTAGAGCTGCATTCGAAATGTTGTGGATGTCGTCAATGGGTTTATTGAAAGCTCGGATTGGGCAATGTCTAATTATATGTTCCATTATTTGAGGTGAATGGCCACAGTCGCAAGCAAGGGAATCTTTCAACCCCCATCTGTATAAATTGTCTCCACATCTCCGTGTCCGGTTCGAAGTCTGTTCAAGGTGACCCATTCTCGTCGTTTAAGTGAGAAGCCTGGTACTTGGGAGCATGGGTCATTGATTAGTTGATGACTGTCGGGGTATGATAGATTCCATTTTGATCTATCACCGTTTTATATATAATAAGTAGGGAAAAGGACTTGAAGCATTTGCATATTTGTTTTGCATTGTCACATTTTATTATTTGATATATAAAATAATAATACTACATGAAGTATGTACAGTATCATGTAATCACAAATGTCATTAAGTTCGATCAAATAATTCTTGTATACTATTATTTACATTGTACATATCACTGTGTCCGTGTAAGGCTAGGGCTATAAACAGCATTTTCCGCTGCCTCTAAATTAAATTATTTTAAATTAGAGTGGCAGTTACGATATGTCACGATTTTGACTGCCGCGGAAACGTTGTCTAGGCATTGTTTTTGTCTGAACGCCGAACCTTCAATTTTTTTATTATTTTAAATGACGCAAAACTATACAAACGATGGATAACGCCGGGTGTATACAATAACACAATAATTACAATAATGTAAAATATATTAATTATACTTCTGTGTATTATTTATTATTATAGAGTGTAGTCAAATAGACTATAGTAGTAATTTTGTTAATAACAAATAATATGTTAGTAACATAAAAAAAAATATTAGCAATTGTTTTAGCTTTTGTTCTATTGAACATTTTCAACTTTTTTTTTTTAATTTCAATTGTCGTCTGCGCTACATTCAAAATATTTTTCAATTTTTTTTTCTAACATGTATGCAAAATTAAAAAATTAAAATTTGTTCTATTTAATATTTAAAAAAATTCAAGATAGACATTTTGTAAATCCAATTTTTTTCAAACATAATGATTTGGTTGTCATGGACTGCGTCCACAAATATGTATAATATATCTGTGACTGTGTCACAACTTACAATTCATTCTTTAAAATACGTTCACACTTGTAAAATTTGCACGTAACGTAACATCGTCGCATAACAATAGTTGATAGCGTTTCACGATTTGTTGGTAAATTCGAGTTACATCAAAAGATTGTTGCTTGGTGGTGTTACGAAGAGTGTGGACGTAAATAATAACGTTGATAGTTGTTTTTCGGTTGTCTGTTATTAATAGGTATTTGTAACTAAATATTTCGATATGGAGTGGAACGAACAAAATACAATACAATTTATTGAAATCATATTTATCAAATACAGCAGAGAACAATGGTAAAGTGAAGGAACACCACCCAGCGTAGTGGAATACTACACAGCATAGCAGCATCACAACATCACAATACCCAGTGGCAGCGTGAACTTATTATTTCAATGACGCAGTCGACAATTTTCAACGTCTAATTTATTAGCACTTTTGCACTATTGTTACTGTGAATTTAATTTATATTCAATCGATTCAATCGAACAAGTTCTTAGTTTCAACTCAACTACAAATGTCAACTTTCAATATCCACCCACCCTTTTTTAAAGACGCAGCTGCGTCATATTAACTCCGTTCACGTCGCTACTGACAATACACCTATAATGATTTTGTAACATGTAACAGAACTATTAGGTATATGATACAGTGTTACGTTACACACAAACGTTACAAATGTCTACGCGGCTTTAAGTTTCGCGTCGCCTGTAACACGCATGTGTTTAATTGTAATTATTATTTTATGTTTTTACGTTTGAATTTTAAAATGGATCGTAAAGAAGGTTTATTAAACCTTTCTTGGGCCCAATATAATAAGTTTTTAAAATGTTATAAGAGTTGGATAATGTAAAAATATGATTACATTTAATGTGATTTACATAAGTGTTGAAAATTCGAACCATTTATACAGTTAATATAAGCAGTTATAAAACCACATTGCAGTAAGTAGCATAATCATTACTTTTTAATAATATTTAATCTTAAGTTAATAATTTTTTTATTGATATGAAACACATTATTGCACAGTGCGAGAGTAAAGCCGACTGTTGCGGTGGCAACGCGTCGCCAATTCGTGGCTCCGCCTCCGTCGTACCGCATGTGACTCGGCGACTCATCCGTCTAAACACAGCGGTCCCTTCCCTTACCCTCGCAGTCAGCCATCCCCTTCTCACTTACCACTTTATTGATTTTCATACTATTGGCAATGTTTTCAACACAGGGGGCAAATGTAAATGGTATCTTAAATGCATTGGGATAAACTCATTCGATAAATATATTTTATGAAAATTAATTCAAACTATATAATAGGTGAACAGTTCTAACCATCATGTAAGAAAAATTTGTCATATATTAACACGTTCAAGGATATTTTGAATTATAGATAATAATAATTATATCGTGTTTATTTTTTTCCTCCGTTAATTTACGGAATTCAGCACCACTTAATTTTATCCACTTTCTACTCATATTGATTGAAAATAAAATATTTGGCACGTTTGTTTTTCAGTTAATCGTGAATTGTGAATCGAACTCGCTAATGACAACTATTTTCAAAACATTCAAAACCCAACTTTTTAAAGACTTAATTTAATTTTTTATAAAAATTGGTACTAATTGAATATATATATATATATATATATAGTAAATTAAAAATATTTTTCTCAAACATTTTTATTTCTTTTAATGTATCATCCTATCATGCGTATTTTCAGTTATAATATATTTTATTTCAAATGGCTAGGGAGTTACATGAAAATGAAATTTTTAATTTATTGGGGGATGGTAATGAGTCTGATTTGGATTTTTCGGACTTGACGGATTTGACGGATAGCTTAAGAACATTAATTGTAGAAAAAGGACCTGATCATATTGACGCAAATTATTATTATAATAATGATTATACAAAATGAATTAATTGACATTTTAGGGAAAAAAGTAAAAACTGAAGCATTAAATAGAATTAAATATGCGAAATATTTTTCAATTCTCTTTGACAGCACACCCGACGTGTCCCATGAAGAACAGTTAATAGAAATCATTCGTTACGTACACATAGTTGGTAAAGAAGTTACTATTGAAGAAATTTTCATTGATTTTATTTCTACTACAGATAAAACTGGTTTAGGATTAGCCAATGAAATAACAACCAAATTATTTGAAGACGGATTGGATACTAAAAATTGTAGGAGCCAAGGCTTTGATAACGGTTCAAATATGGCTGAAATCTACAATGGAGTTCAAGCTCATATTTTACAAAAAAATAGTTTGGCAATCTTTGTTCCTTGTGTTGCACACAGTTTGAATTTGGTTGGTGTTAATGCAACAGAAACATCAACTACTATAATTACATTTTTCGGAATAGTTCAAAAAATATACACATATTTTTCTGAATCTACGTCGAGGTGGGATAAGTTAAAAATTGCTTTAAAAGTAACATTAAAGTCACTGATAAACATTTGATCGTTGAATTGCTACCTAATAAATGTTTAACCACGCAACTGTAAAACTGGCCCTTAGTGTTTTTAAAGCATGTTTAATCATAAATTTAATTATAAATTTAATCATAAGTTTAATCTAAATCACAATCGCTATACTGCACAATGTATGCAATGTACTGCACTATTCCTGTTTTAACCGTATTAAAAATATTATTTGTGAACTCGAGATAACGAAAAACGATAAATTTTATATAGAGTCATAGAGAACAAAACATTATTAAGTGTAATAGTAATTTCCAAGAGAATCCAAAGTAGTTTGCGATAGCGACGTTCGACATATTAAGAATCTACTGTATAAATGAATAACCTAGTTAAAAAAATATAATATGTGATATTAACAGTTAAAACTTTTAACTTATTAGATACCTAATCGCAATTAAAAATACCTAGGTTAGTACAAACAATTAAAAAATTAAAAACTGAATTTAAAAATTATTTAAATTACTAATTAAAAATATTATAAGCTCTAAATTGTTCAGTGATAATCTGTTTCTACGTTCGTTGGTTATTTATCCCGTTTTTTAAAAAAATACGTTCTGATGGTATGGATAATTTAAAAATATAAACTTAGTTATATTGACAGTTTATAGTGTACTATAGTCTTACACTTAAATATTGTAAAATAAATTACCTTTTAAATTACCTAGTCGTGTTTGCAAAATAATTTAAATTCCTTTTTACACACTTGGCACGTCACAATTTTACCATCAGAATATTTTTTAAAACTTTCCTAGACAATAGAACGTTGTGTACAGCCCGGCCTCATTTCTAAATACTACTACTGTTTATTATTAATTAATTAATGAATTAATGACTGTTTTACATAAACTAACTGTTAACACATAAAACACAACAATTATAAATTATTGAAATAAATGTTAAAGTTAACCACCATTACTGGTTTTCAAATCGAAATCAAAGTTAAAATACAAAATAAAATAACAATGGGCGTTAACCTAGTAATTCTATGATCACATATATAATATATTACCCATGTATAAAGTATCATGAATAATATCAATATAATTTTATTTATAAACGTTCTGAGAAATTGTTGTTATTTTGTGGTTGTGTAATTCAAAAATTATAGCTATAAATTTTTGTCAAACTTTAAAATATAAATAACTAAAAATAACTGTATTTGTCTAACGATTATTCCCACGAGCAGACTTGTGTAGTATTCAGAATACTTTTTAAATACTTTTTTTAAAAGTATTCAATATAGTATTTTGAATATCTTTTAAACGTTAAATCATCTCTTTTTTTAAATGATTTCATTACTTCTCTGTCGTATCTTATATAAGCTATTATCAGAAATTTATTATTTTTGTAAATCATAAAATGTTACAATTATATACTTTTAGATTCTGAACGGAGTGATGGAATCTATTGGTTTTACAATGATGTGTGTGTTTTTTTTATTTTTTTTTTTTTGTGTCTGACGACACCTTTTTTGCCAGTAAAAATGCTTCGATTTGCTTAAGCAGCAACTTTTCTGAAAGGAAAGTGAATGTATATGTTACTTTGGCTAGTCTAAAATCCAACTTTTCAATATTTTTTAAAAAAATCGAAAAAAACGGTAAAAAAAATTACGAAAAAACGGTAAATTTTACGCAAAATCACGTTTTTACAAATTACATTTTTTTAAAATGCTCTAACTCAAAAACGAAAAACCGCAACAACTTGAAATTTTCACCAAATCTTTATATTGACGTTCTCTATACATGGTTAAGTTTTCAAAAAAAAAATTTCAAAAATTTTGACATATTTTGACTTATTTATATATAAATAAGTCAAAATATGTCAAAATTTTTGTTCTATAGACAATTTAAATTTTCGATTTTTGTAAAATTTTTGTTTTTAAACATCTATCAAATTTAATTGGCAGACCGAAAACTCTTGAAAATTTAATACAAGGTTTATAATAAGTTAAACTTATCGTAACTAAAAAATATCGGTGATCGGTTTACTCAAATTTTTTTTATAAGCCGTTAATGCTCAAATTTGTATAAAATGTGTAAAAATCACGATAATTTGCAAGTTATTTTATAGATAAAAATTCATAAAATTATTTTGTTCATACTTAAGGTTCAAAATTTTAACACTAGGTTATCTATAAGCTACTCTTCAAAAATCTTTAAAAAAATTTCTATCGGACTTAGAGGAAAAAATTTTATGACTGTTTGAAATTCAAATATTTACGAAATTGCATAAAATAGCGATTTATTCTCAAACGATTTTTAATATTTGTTATAATTCAAAAAGTATAAGTCGCAGATTTTTTAAATTTTTACCAGCTATTAAGATTGACATTTCCTATATGTCATATTTTTTTCAAAATATTATATTGATTTTTAAGCCACTTATAGGCATTTAAAATATTCGATTTTTTACATTTTTTTTTTTATAATCGGTGATAAAAAAAATTTGGCTCATACAAAATACTTAAAATTTAATAGAAGATTTCACAGAAGTGGTTCTTATTGTCATTCAAAAATTATTAAAATCCATAGGCACAATTTTTTTGTATAAGCGTTTGAACAGCGAATATTGACATAAAATTACATGTAAAATATAATATAATGTATAATATTCTAGACTGACAAACTATGTCGCTGTATGCAACTGCCAACCCATCCTAATTGAAAAATATATTTATCGTTTCAAAATAAAATATACTTTTTACAATATTTATAAATAACAATGTATTATATCCTAGACAAACATATTAACTCCGTTCAGAATCGTTGTTCGTATACAATGATATCTATCATTGCATTCAAATTTAACAAATCCATTGTAATAATGACCTATCCTATAAACGAGGTGCACTCCACCCCCAACTGTACAGCAGAGCGAGGCCCATCCGGTTCTTTTTTTTAATTATTTTTAAACATTTATAAAAACATTTATAATTAATTCGTATTGGTTACTTTTTGAATATTTGTACGTATTTTTTTTTAGAATTGTTATAAGCAAGACTTACTTAATATGGACACAAAATGATTTATTAAAAATCGACTAGGTACAACTTACAATAGTTATTTTATAAAATATAAAATTATTGAGGTTTGAAATAATAAGATAATGTTAATTAGCATAGTTATTCAGATAATTTAATACTAAATAATTATAAGTCATAACAATAATAATATGCATTTATTAATATGCACTATTATTAGATGTACTTATAATATCGATATGTGATAAATTATACTTACCTGTTAATTCGTAATTATTTATAGATAGATAAACTATTTTGATTATTAATTTTATACTCTAAAACGTAGATAAAGTGAATCATTTTTGTTTCGATTGTCATAGTGTGAAAGTCATAGTGTCATAGTTAGGTTAAAATGAACAACCAAGAAAAAGTGCAAATGCTTTTAATTTATGGTAAATGCAATATAAATTCTCGTCAGTCAGCAATAATGTATGCTGAATAATACCCAGGTCGGTACCATCCACCACACACATTATTTATTAAAATAGAAAAATTTTTGATTGACCATGGAGCATTTTCTGTAAAAGTAACTCGTAACCAACAAATTAGACAAAATAATATTAATGAAGATGTGGAAGTTCAAGTTTTAGCATACATTAGATTGAATCCACGATCTTCGGTTAGGTATGTTGGTAGAGAAGTTGGAATCTCGTTCGGCCTTGTGCATAAAATTTTAAAAAAAACACAATTTGCATCCCTACAAACCTGATTTAGTTCAACATTTACGACCCGCAGATCCAGAAAGAAGATTAAATTTCATTGCTTGGTTACTCGTCTAAATCAATATACAACCGTTATTTTTAAATCAAATATTATGGACTGATGAATCTAAATTTACGAACAATGGAGTTATTAATAAGCAAAACAATCGTTTTTGGTCAGATGTCAATCCCCATTGGGCAGTTGATAATTATCACCAAACTGTGTGGGGTACAAATGCAAGGCGATATTTATCATTTTTAACAAATGTTTTACCATTGATGTTAGAAAATTTACCATTAACTACACGTCAAATCCTCTATTTTCAGCACGACGGAGCTTCTGCTCATAATGCTCATATTATTAGAGATCATTTAAATCGGGTATATGAGGAAAAATGGATTGGCACATATGGTCCCATTGAATGGCCAGCAAGATCTCCAGATATTCTCCACTTGATTTTTTTTATGGGGATATTTGAAAACAATAGCCTACGCAGATCCACCAGTAAATCTAGCAGATTTAAAAAATAAAATCGTGGTTGCATGTAATAACCTTACCGATAACCAAATAATGTCAGCAACCAATAGAGGATATCTACAACGTTTTCAATTAGGTATGCGTCGACCATCACGGAGCAAACTTTGAACAATTTATTTAATTTATTGTGTAATTATAAAATAACTATTGTTCACTTGTACCAGTTGTACCTAGTCGATTTTTAATAAATCATTTTGTGACCATATTAAGTTAGTCTTGCTTATAACACTTCTAAAAAAAAAAAATACATACAAATATTCAAAAAGTAACCAATAAGAATTAATTATAAATGTTTAAAAATAATTAAAAAAAAAATGTATTATTTAATAAAATTTACATAGTTCTTATTCTGTCAATATTGAACTTAGAGCCATAGTTGATACATGAAAATTACTTAAAAAAGTGTGTATTCATATACCATTAGTTTGTAAAAAAAAATCGATTCATTCCAAAAAAATCCGGCCGAGAAATTCAATGTTCCCCAGTGGTGAACACACTGTATAATCGAGTTATTATTTTGAAAATCGAGATATCTCGATTTTTTTCACAATCGATATATTTCGATTGTATATCTCGATTACGCCATCACTAGTTTTGACGATCCGTCAGAGTTCAGCCGTACCGATGACGTGGAACGACAACAGTATCTTTATGGAATAATATAATATTGTGTGAGATATACGAACCAATATTGATTACGGGAAATGAAAAACTTTCAGCGGATGTGACACCTATGATGTGATTGCAAGATGAAAGATTGTGGACTTAGATGTATCTCTCCGTGTATAATATAGACTTGTATATTGTAAATTATAATATTTTTTTTCTTCCACGGATCGTATTGTTTACAGTATTTCAAATTCGAATCAATACTTATAATTTGAGGATCTTCAAGGTAAAAGTTTTCTAAACATTTATATATTTATCTTTTTATTGTGTTATACATAACCTAATGATTATTATTTATCTTTAAAAAAAAAATGTTTTCTGTACTTTTTTCGTTGCGTCGTGTAAGTACTCATGTTTTTATTCATTTGGGCAAGTTCTTTTTCTAAACATTTTGACTTCTCAATCGTGTAATAAATTATGTTTGATCGCATTATTGTATAATCATAAAATATTGAAATAAAACTGAAATTATTTCATTTCTGTAATCACTACAACGAAATGTCGCATGGTATTTATTAAAAATAAACTCAATTGTTTTATTGAAAAATCATTTGAATCAATAGCATACTTGACAAATTTTACTTCTGACTGTTATTAGTTTGAAGAAATGATTACTAGAATATATAAGATAACCTTTTGGGTTTTTTATTTGTTAGTGCAATTTATTGTACATCCAAATTAGTGTTTGTATATAAGATAATTTATTACAAATTACATAATTATAGTACTTGAAATAATCAATGTTTGGAAGTTCATTGAAATACTGAGCGCATCCACGCTCACGTTCGTTGTTGCTAAAAAGTCCATAGATATTAAATATTATTATGGACCTCATTTTCTAATAATATATTCCGGAGTGACAAGAATGAGTAATAACAACTAATAAAAAAATACTAAAAAATATAGATTCTTCTTCAAGTATCTATTCGATTCCGAATGCTTGCAATTTATATTAGGTGTATATTAATATATTATAATTTATTTCTATTGTTATTAATTATTATATTATAATCTTTTTATGAAAAAGTCTTTTGCATTCTTGTAGTAATCAGACACATTTAAATGTCCCTCGATTGAATACATTCATGGTTAATTTATTAAATTTATTTAATTATTATTAAATTGAATTTTTTCTTTTCAAACACTATTAATAATTCAGAAATTATACCTTTCAAATCATTTTGACATATATTATATTTTGTGTGATTTTTGATTTGTTAACAGATAAAACTAAATGTATAGTATCAAAACCACCGATTCTTATATTCTTGTTTTCGTTTGTTTGCAGTAACTATTTTGATCTTGAAATTTTAGGTCTACATCTAAATTTCAATTATTGTATCATCTAATCATTTTTTATAATAAGTTTTTCATATTTTTCACCTTTAAGAACATATTTTTAATCACTTGTTGATAAGTTTTGGGGTAAATAATTCTAAAATTTGGCACTAACCCGTTATGATTAGTTTATGAATTGAATAAGTTGAAAGTAATTTATAAATTTGTAAAAATCTTGTTTTCCTAGACTGACTATGTAGATCATTAGCTTAACAAATTATACATAAAAAAAATGCTATCAATAAATAATATAGTTTTTATTTAATTTTTATACATCTCAACTGTTGAGATTTCTAAAATATACACAATAGTGTATAATATATTACATTTGAAATTTTTTTACATAAAATGTCGATAATAATACATAAAGGCTTATGTTATATAAATTGTATATGATATAATCTAAATCATGGGCGTCCATAGATAACTTTTCAGGAGGGGGGGGAAAATAAAAAAAAATTCTTAAATTTATGGTAAAGAAATGTTTAATGTTATTTCAACATAAAAAATATAAATATGATATTATAGGTATTGTATTATTTATATTATTAATATTTTTGTGGTATATAATAATTAATACATTTTAATACATTATAATCAAATGTATTATTCTGTAAATAAAAATTGCAAATTTCTTCGTTTCATTCCAAAAATATTAAAATTAATACATAAAGTGCCGATGCGGCAGTGCATGTATAGTATTATCAACTGTCAATTCACAAATTAAAAAATATTAAGACGTGTCTGATAAAATATCTGTAGTGTTGAATGTTTATGGGTACATAAAAAATTATCAGTGGTACCTATGCGTTGCTAATACGATAAAAATTGTGTATTACTTATAGCATTGAGTATGTTTATACTTATTTCATATCTTAATAGTTAAAAATTTTATTTTATTAAATTATAAGTTCATATTATTTTTTCAGGGGGGGGGGGCAAGTGCCCCGTCTTGCCCCCTCCCTCAATGGACGCCCATGATCTAAATGCTTATGTTATATTTGCTGGAATAGGTTTCACTTTGAGGAGTTAAAGAAGAACTAATATCGTTTCCTGGTTGGATGCAAGTATTTCACAAGGATTGTAGGAGAGTATCAGTCTATCCATGAAGTTCTTCGTCAGGAAGCATTTGGTTAGTAGCTGTTTAACTTAAATGTTATGATATTGCATGAAGTATGTTTTTTTTTTTTTTATATTCATTAGATATTCATGAGTAAGAGGGTGTGGTCATTTTTAATTTGTTGACTATGGTATAATTCTTAATATTTTAGAATAAACCCAAATATTTATATACGAAGAATTATTTGTATAATTATAAAAAAAATTTCTAACCTACTTGATTTATTTTACTGATCAATTTATATTTGAATCCACATTTTTAAAGGTGTTTCATTAAATTAACAATATAATTTAATGTAATTTATACTCTATAAGATGTACTTGTCTACTAGTTTTTATAAATTCATCTTAATTTGGTCATTGAAAACAATTATTTCCTAATGAT
The DNA here is from genome assembly GCA_034509805.1 of Sipha maydis. NCBI lineage: Eukaryota > Metazoa > Arthropoda > Insecta > Hemiptera > Aphididae > Sipha > Sipha maydis. The sequence goes on from JASXSY010000309.1 coordinate 20,018, forward strand.
CAAACCAATCCAAAGTGTTTTTTATTACCTTAAATGTGTTTTTTGTTTCCAATTATAAATTTAAATTAAACCTCCTTTAAATCAAATCAACTTGATAAACTATGCTATGATTTCTGATTTCTTATGCTACATAATTTTTGTTCTGAACATCAAGTGCTAGATTAAAAATTACTGTAACTTATCATTTTATTTGCAATGTGTCCATGTAAAATTGTATACCTTAAACCATGGAGTCACTTATATTATTATATCCACAAAATTATTTAGTTTGTTCATTTTTCTTTATCACAAATTATTTATCTGTAGTTTATATTTTATTTATTTTTGACTTGTTAAGCAAATTTAACAGCAATTTTAGAAAAATAATCTAAATTTAAATGGTTTGTTATTTTTGTGCATACACAAGTGTCTACAGTAAGGTTTGGTATAACATATACAGTTTTATAATAATACTAGTTTATACTTCGTTCATTTGGATATACTTTAAAATTTCATATTTGGAGTATTATAACATTTGTTTTAAGTAATAGTAGAAATAATTCATTTACTTTATAAATTGTTTATTACGAAATCTAATTTTTACATTTTTTATCAAATGAGATCTTACAATTTTTTTTTTAATTGAATGAACAATAATACTGTACAATATTAATAATGACATAATTAATTATAAATTCTATCAATTTTTTTTTATTTATCTGAGCTCCATCAGATACTATGCCATTAATTTAAACACAAATAATGACGAGAAAAAAAAACTTTAATTACTAATTTTTCTAGTACTTTATTTTTAAAAATAGTTATATTTTAAAATTTGTATTATATTTGAAAAAATGCATAAATTTAAGGATATTAGAAATAAAATTATAAACACAATATAACTGCAAGCATATATTATTTTATTGAATATTAATTATTTATTTATACACAAAAATGTATAATTTGGTATAATTAAAAAATATGTTGTATCATTAAAAAAAAAACTATATATGAATATTAAATATTTAAAATGTATAGCCATTTATTATATCACAACATATTTTATGAATTTCTTCCTTAAACTGGACCTTTAAATGAAAAAATTCCAATTAACTGACAACAATTTGCAGAGAAACTTTAAAATACAAAAACTAATATTAGCTTCTCTACTTATGTTATTCCCTCAAATTATTCTCATAATTTCCCATATTTTCTTAATCAATAATTGTTTAAATAATTTAATTAATACAAATATATTTATGAAGTATAATCTCATTGAATGCAAGTATTTCAAGCTTTTGTTCTTCAGATAACACTGATGCATATTTTTTTTTTTGAAAAGTAGAAAAAGTTTTTATTAAATCTATATTTATATGTAGATTTAATAAACAATTTAAAAATTTTCAAGTCTATATTTGACAAGTAAAAGATAAAAGAAGCTCTGTTTGCTTGTTGTTTGGGACATATTGCTTTGGCCTTTTTTAAAAATGTACAAAAGATCAAGACTCAAGAGACAAATCTGATAAGTATAGTGGATCCTCATTAACTCCAACCTCTATAAATTAAATTTTTTATAACTCAAAACAATGCCTTAGCCTCTTTATTTCAGTATATGATATATTTGATAAGTTAAAGTCATTTGATTTTAATTTTGGTTCTTAACTTGTATTGTTTGGCATAGAGAGATAATGATATAGGTCCCTTCTTATTTTTTATTCTTTATTATTAGTATAAGAAATATATACTTTTACCTCATACTGTAATTTTATAGAGCCACACTACTATTGTATTATTGTACTATTGCAATAATTAATGATAACTGTTTCATTAAAAAGTTAATTTATTAACTGGATAATAAAGCTGTAGGTACGCTTCTCTAAGCTTACATTAGCTATAGTTATGTAATCAATTATTCAATTTTCAATTGCTATACTTTTTATTAAAATATCAATTTAAAAAGTTTTTTTTTTCCCTGGGGTTTAAGGTGGTAAATACAAAATTGACTATAAGTATTTAATCATTAATGTGACCCCTCCCAATAAACCGTAATTGTGCTGCGTGCTGTCATTTCAACAATAAGGATTGAATAAGAAATATAAAATAATACTCAATGTTTATATTAAACACTATTTATTGTAAATATTCTAAGTTCAAACAGTTAATTTATTTATTTAAACTAAATTAATAACTAAATTAAAACTAACTGGGGTGAAGGTGATTATTATTATCAGACTAAAACACATCTCCCTGTTGATCTGTTTAGGACTACTTAATATACCACATTCTTGTGTAAGAGACTGTAGTCCTTCAAGAGAGTAATATGTTTAACCTGGATATGTATATATTATAGTTAGTTTACCCATTGTTGCTAATCAGCTAATGATATATGCTAAGGATCTTAATCAAGACGTGGATCATTGAGTACGACTGTCACAACTTACATTTATGTATGCCCGTAAACATATATTTTATATAATACAATAGTTTATAGTTTGTTTTCTCATCATTGCTTATTAGCTAATGATATGTGCTTAGGATCTTTATCAAGACTTAATGATGTACTTCCGTCTGTTTCTCGTGAGTAGGTAAGAGTAAACTCTACTATAGAATGAAAAAAATGTTCCCAGTTCGCTTGTCATAACTGCTATTACTTTTTCTCGTACCTGTATTATAAAATTTTTATATATTTAGTTTGCACTTTAGGAGATGAGTTTATATTTTCTTATTGATTTTTTGAAACAAAAGTCATAAAAACCTTATTTTAAAATATATACATTTTACCGTAATGTATCACTTGTAATTTACACAGCACATGCATATTAAAAGAAACAAGAATATCGAAATAAAAATAAACATAATATTGTGTAGTGCATTTCGTACTGATATAATTTTTATGGATAATTAACTTCTTTGGTCATTGGTTTTTGATAAGTTTCTGTGCTAAGAAATTAAAATTAAAAATTGAAAAATATAAACAATCAGTATTAGAACATTTTAATAGATACACAATATTACACAATATTACAATATTACACATATACCAGTGTATTATCATATTTTTAATGAGTTAACGCAAAATACTAAAATAAAAATTGAGTTTATTGCATATGCTTAATAATATAAGTATATAAGTGCTCCCCATAGGCCTGGCATTGTTCTATTACTCTATACCACATTTAAAAATATACAATTCAAAATATACTTCCTCCAAACATTATTATTTTGATACGTATGTTTAGAATTTCGATTAAGAATACAAAAAGTTCTATGTAGTTTTATTTCATATAAGGATTTAGTTATTAGTATGTTCAAACTTTGGTGGCCGAAAAGGCATAAGAAATTTTTAAATTGTGAGACTTATTTTTTTCTTTTTCTTAGACATGAAGAAATATTTATTTTATATGTTAAAAAACTAGCAATGAGAGAAATATTTTTTTAATTTTGACCAAAATGTATAACCATTGGCATTTTAAAACAATCTTCTTCTTCTTCTTCTTCTACTTCGCCTTCCTCCCAACTATTTGGGGTCGGCCACCCTTGTCCTACACCTCCACTTTACTCGGTCAATCACATCTCCTCTGCACACACCGACAGCCCTCATGTCATTCTCCAAAGTCTCCAACCATCTCTTTTTTGGTCTTCCTCTTCCTCTTTTCCCTTCAACGTCCATCTTCATAACCACTCTTACTGGCATTTTAAAACAATACAAATACATTTAAAACTCAAATAAAAATACATACATTATACTACTGTATAAGGGCACCGTGATAGGAACGCAAGGGATGCACTTGTACCCCCCTAAATATAAAAAAAAAAAAAAAAATACAATTTAAAAATGTCCCTCGATTGAACACATTCATGCCTCATTTAGGAAAAAGACTGTTGTTATTAGATTTTCTAGTAGTCTGTATTACTTTGTAGCTGTTGAAAAAAATGAAAATAATTTTGTATTGTCATACAATTTAAAAAAGTATTCCTACATATTTAACTTAAATAATTTAATTATTTATAAATCAGCGTATATACTATGCACAATGCACCTTCCTGACGAAACTTCTGGTGGCGCCTATGCTACTGTACTGTACTCAGCTGGTACTGTCTGTACGGAGTACAGACCATTCAACTTTTTTTTTTTATCTGGACATGATTTTGTTGGAGATACAGTCCAATGAGGGGTCAATTCCCACCCAGCACTTCCCTTATTCACACCTATGGATGTATTCAAATTATCAGATGGCAAAAAGTTGATGCTAAGGGAAGCAACTGGCTAAAGTAATTAATTTAATATTATTGAAAAACTCTTAAATGTATCAGTGTTGACAATACAAGACTGACTATAATAAGAATTGTGCCTGACGTAGGACTGAAAAATTATGTTAAAGTTAAAGTCCAAAAGTATTTTTTGTAAGAGTAAATAAATACTAAAAATTAATATTGTATAATAATATTGAAACATTGTTTTTAGTTTAAAAAAATATCTAAATCATTTTACGATTAAAATTAATTAGGATTAATGCAGTATAGTAACATAACAAAATGTCATTTACTTATTTATATGAATAAACAATGTATATATATATATATATATATATATAATGAAAAATTATACTTTTCCTAGATTTTTATCTAAATTTTGCATGAACTATTAGAACAATTTATGATATAAATAAAATAAATAACTTAGACTTCTTATAGCATAATGCTGGAGATGTAATGACATACATTTTCAAAATCTTGTCTATTTTAAATATTAAAATGTATTACATAAAAATAAATATGTACCAATTTATTTTTTATAATTTTATCTTATATTGTTGATATATCGTTTGCAGTTGATTATTTCCACTAAATGTTTAGAAATAAGTATATATTTTGAAGTATATTATATACTTATACTTTATATAGTCTAATAGGCAGAATACATTCGGATTTATACACATACACACCCACACACACAGACAGATATAAAATTCCCTGTATATTAAATTTCCCATTATTAGTGTAACATTTATTATAACAAGTATTAAAACAGATTATGCTTAAAAATGAATATGTAATAAATAGGTATTTAGATACTTTAAGTCAGAGAAGAAAGAAGATTAAATATGCTACTTATGATTTCGTACACAAAAAAACTATATAACGTAAGGAGTAAGATAAAAACTGATTAATTGCCACTTAAATAATTTACATTTATTAACAAGATTATTATAACAATAATTTGACACTAGTTTATATTATCATAAACATGAATAACATCTTGTAAAGTTTCTACTTGGTTTATAAATTTAGTTATAAGTTCGTATTCTGATTCATTTAATGACACCTTTTGATTGGCCAAGTGTTCCTCTTCCGCATGTATAATATCATACTTGAATTTTTCTAGATTAGTACGTACTTTATTGATTATATTTGGATCACAAATAAACTGTAAATCAAAAATAAAATAAGACATATTTCAATTATATTCATAAGTATGATTCCAAGCAAAGTGATATATATATTTAAAAATACAGACAAATAACAAAAGAGGTATACATGTACTATATTTCACCACTTCTTGTCTGAATCTCACTCGACTCCTTTACCTCACCTGAACTTCAGTATCTTAGCTCTTTTTATACTTATTTTTTATATTTATGATTAAAATTTTTATTTTATTTAATTACTAATATGTACCTTTCATTTTCAATTCATATATTGTGTAGAATAGCAATAAGAAAGCTCCTATTCAAGGAGTATTTACTGTTTGGAATATTTCTAATGACTGAATCATAAAAAAAAAAAAAAAAAAAAAAAAAAAAAAACATAATGCCTAGATTGCCTTTGGTTAATGGATTTTCTATTCAATAATCCAAATATCAATTGTTATAAATGACTTATATTTTTATATTGTATTGAAAAATTTAATTTTATAATATTTATTTGTTTTTCTATTTTATTTCACGGAGAATATTGTATTATAAGAAAGAATTCTTGTAAAGCTTTAAATTAACCTTAATTCCAGTTTAATTAATTTTTTTAATTAATTAAGAAATACAACTATGGTAAAAAAAAATTGAACTTTTTAAATTTCTTTGGACTTATAAGGTAATTTCTAAGTGTGTTTAAGTTTAAAATAAATAATATATCTAATAAATGACCCATAACAATAACTACATTTAAATATAGTTATAAATAGTCTTCAATTATTTTTATTTTTAATAATCTATTAGGTGACAAAATATATATAGACAAAAAAATATATATAAAAATATATTAATCAGTTCAAATGCCATCTTAAGACTTCAAGTTTTAATTAATAAATAACTCTCAAAAATTGGTCGACCCCAAATAGTTGGGAAGAAGGCGAGGCAGAAGAAGAGAAGAAATAACTTTCAAAAATGACTAACTTCTGTACTCAAAATTATTCTTACTCAATATTGGTATGTTCAATATCTAACTGTAATTTGAGAAACTCTTATACACTTTACGATTGCATCTAAAGCTTGCAATTAAATTTACAAAATAATTTAACTGCTGAACCATTAAAAATATAATGAATTATATAATAATTATAATAATTATTGAATACATAGATTCGTGAATATAAATATTAATTATTTCTATATTAGACTGTAATACTTAAAATACTATAAATTATTTTCTTCAGCCCGTGTATAAAATTTATTTTAAATATATTTACAAAAAAAAATGTATAAACTCTAAAATTTGTTTTTATTATACATATATTATTATTGATATCATAGTAAGTATTTATTAATAAACTCATATTAATTATGGAGAAAATAAAAATACTCAATTAAAAGACAACAAATGTAGGTACACAATAAGTATGCAAACATTATTTTATCATAATACGAACAATTGTATACTAAATAATATGATATAATAAGACAGTATGACACTACATAAATCAAACATAATATACAATTGAGGGTTGTCCATAATCTGAGCTCAAGAATACAATTAATTTTATAAGCTTTAAAAAAGTATGCTCCAACTCATTTCTTTTTTATGACAAAAGACAATTTAAATTTATTGAAATATAAAAAAAATGTTATGGAAAGTAAAAATTGTAATTAAGGAGAAGAACCATGATTGAGAAGGATTAATTGACTAATTCAAAAACGCACAGTTCCCAGTTCAAATTCAGTAACTATCTGTTTCACTTTCTACACAAGATGACTGCTCCAAAGGTAGTGCCTTCTAACACATAATTGAATATTTTAAAAATGACTGTCAAAGTATAATAATAATCTATTTTTAGCAATTTTAATATTAAAAATAAAATAGTTTGATTTTATTAATTAAAAACTAGTTATATATCATGCAATTCTGGAATCTCAAAGCTACTTATTATTAACATTTTGAAATTCTATTTTTATTTAATCAATTACATATGTTATAGCTTAAATGACATGATAAATACTGCAGTAAAAAAAAAAAAATGTATAACATAAATTATTTAAATTTTATTTGTTATTGAATATTGATGTACTGTGAATTCAAACTTGAATTATTTATTAGATCAAATAAATAATAAAATAAAAATTCTACCTTAAAATATCCAGGTTCTAAATCATCATCTTCAGTTTCAACTTCTTCTGCACCAGCATTAATAGCATGTTCTATACATTCATCTTTAACATTTGTTATATCTTGAGATGGTTTTGCTATAATAATACCTTTGTGAATGAACAAGTGTTTGGCCCCAGAATCACAGTATGATAAACTAATAACATAAAGGTTTTATATAGAATTAAGTAAGTTATCAATAATTTATTATATCCACAGCAGTCAATGATATTGACACGGCCCCAGCGCCTAGTCCTCTCTCTCAACCGTACACACTGACACTCTGGCCTAAAAGGGGAGAATATTGAGAATAATGATAGATTCGCGGTGGCTCAGTGTTATGCGCCCAGCATTCCGTCGCGTGGAGTCGCGAGCTCAAAACCCGTACCGTGCTAATTTTTTCATTACTTCCTCGATATCTCTCCCTGGACCGGCTACAACAACTGTGGCCGCGTCAATATAAAATAATAACTAGGAGTTCTTTAAATTTAATAAATGCTCATTATAACAGTTAAGTAAAAATTTAAATCGCCTATTATGAGTAATTTTGTTAGTAGAACAAGTCTTTGTAGGGGAGATTGTGTTAAGAATTAGAAGGTTTTTTCAAGTACTTTAGCCCTTTGTAGACCAAGTACTAATAGTGATAAAAATGTAATTTCTTTTTTTAATGAATTTTAAAACTTAAAATATTTTTATTTTTTTTTTTATAGCTTTTAAGTACCGGCATAAATAAGTCCCATTAGTCTTCTGGGTGTTGGATTAAAAAGTACCATTGGTCTGTTACGGCAAATTAATTTGATTAATTTCAATGGAGATATTAATTGAAATTAGTTATTTTATAATTCTTATATTAATTTAAAAACAATGACAATTTCAGATTTAATTTTTAATATTTTATTTGTTTGTTGTCATATTTTATTTAAATTAAAAAATGGTAGATTTAAAATATAAATGGTCAATCTTTTTTTAATATCATTGAAATATATACTTAATTAAATACTCTGAAGTTTTTTTTCTTTCAATCTACAAGTTTTTTAATTTATAGCATACATATACATTAAGGAGATACTACACCTACATGTATTCTGTCTGTTATAAATGTATAACATAATAAATTTACATTTAAAAAAAATTTTTTTTATGTTATAAGCTTTAGTATTATAGTTGACTGGCCTAACTTAAAAGAAAAATCACGACTTGGGTCTTCTTAAAAGCTTTTAATGATATATTAATTCTTAAGTAATTTTCTATTATGTAAAATATAACAATTTAAAAAGCTCATACATAGCTTAAAAATTTAAATACCATAAAAATCATGAAAAAAAAGGAGAATTAATTAATGTTCTTTAAGTTCAATAATAAGTTATCTTATATTAAAGCTAAAAACATAAAATTAATTCTATTGAAAGCAAAATTGCTATGTTGCATATTTATAGAACAAAGATGCAGGTGTGCTTCCAAGCCAAAAATTATATTTATTTTATAAATAAGTACTTTTCATTTATATATAGATCAGCAATATAAAACAATTATGAATTAAATTAAATGCTTACCCTGATTTTCGAATTAAAGTATTTAAATTTTGCTTTATAAGTTTTGGATTTTCCGTTAAAGCTTGAATAAGTAAGATTGAACCCCTAGGTCCTTTGATTTCAAACCATACTGGTTCTGCTTTACTAGAAGACTGAAAAATAAATACTTAAAATTGTATAAGACCATAGATGTATTTACCAATTGTAAACAAATTATAATCAAAAACAAATAGAACAAGTATTAATAAAAAACATAACATTTATATCAAGTAGATTAAGTTAATATTTATTTACATATTATTAAACAGTTGAATACATAGTTATTTTATATCTTACAACTATTGTTTACCTCATATTTTTTACTCAAATTGTAGCATATTATATATTATAATAGATTCTCAATAAATAAGTTAAAAAAATATAAGCTCAAACAAATTTCATTAAAAGTTATTACAAATAATGTAGTTCATCTTTCATATTTGTATACAGTAATATAAGTAATTTTAGTATTCATAAATAAAATGGTGATGGTATATTATTTTCAGTTTCCTGATCTTAAATGTATTTTATAATTTCCTAAATTGCTATAATCGACTAAACATTATTAAAAATGTATCACTTTTTTTTTATAATACATAGAGGTCACTATGGCTTTTTCTATTGGTTTGGTAATTTTTCTGTTTTTCATACTCTGTTAAAGATGTCATGGATTCTATTATGTACTCCTTTACCTCTGTACTTAATATTATTATTTAAATTAATGAATAAAATAAAATAAATAATATTTTTTTTAATATTACTAACTAATTAAAAATCATAAATATATTAAAATATAGTGCAAGATAAGTAGTAAAATTATAATAATTTGCTTTAAAAATGTCAGTTTTCAAAAATCAATCAATATTATAAAATGTGATTATAATACATTAGTAAGCTCATTGTATAAAGTATACAAGAGTTTTTAATATAACATACATATACATAAATAAACATGTTTTATCAATAAAAATTACTGAAGGATATTATAAGATAACTAACATCACATTTTAAATTGTATAATGAATAACAGTTTATTATTTATAAGTAAGTAAATTATTTCTCTTACATGTACTTTTATAGCATTTAAAATTGTATCTTTTGGCATACTGTTCTTTTTAGCCATTTCAATAATTGATGCTAATTTAAAATTTGTATCAGGATTCGGATCATTTTCTTCTGTAAAAATGTCATTTTAATATAATATTAAATTAAATTAATGGCAATAAGATTAATATTTTCTAAAATGTAATCAATAATATTTAAATAATTTTGTATAAATTTAAAATAGACATAATTCATATTTATATAAATAAAATAAAAATTTTAAAATTCCATAGTAAGATAAATACATGAATACTTTTCATGTATAATTAATTGATAGCCACAATAATTGATAAGTATTATAATAAATAAAATAACACCAAATTCAAGTGATACGTGAATTCAAAGTTAAATTATTTAATTACTCATACAGATAAAAAATGAAAAGTATAAAACACAAATACATTAGACAATTCACCAAATATATTTTATCACATTATGGTACTTATCCGTTACCACAAGTCATAATTCCATTATTTCGATTAGGTACCTCTTCAAAGTCTAGACCGACATGAATTTTTCATTTTTATAAATTTATATATGTATATTATAGGTAGTATAAAGTTTATTATCACAGAAGTGGAGTCTTTATAATAAGTATAAAACATTAAATTATTATCCATATAAACATCATCATTCAAATTATAACAGCATTTTACTTTTATGTTGACATGCTTTAATATTGCATCAACAAAAAACTTAATTTTTCCGGATATATAATATTTTCTATGATCATTTTTACATCGACGGTGTCATGAAAGTAGACTCTTCTCTTAAAATAATTCAACAGCATCTTTTTTACTTTTTCGTAAATTCCAAAGATTCATAATTATAAATATTAAATTATAACTAAAATCATAAATTTGAACTTAAGTTAGAGATAACTTATTGTTTAACAATGCTGATGACGAAGATTAACTAACGACAATGGTATGTATAGTCTAGACCAACGGTTCTTAACCTGTGGTCCGCGGCAGTCTTTACACCTAACATAAGTCAATATATGACGTGAGTGCATTACTACAATATTTTTGGATTATTATTAATTTTTTTCAAATAAAATTATAAAATATATCTTATATTGTTAGAGATAAACCTATATTATCTTTATTACACCGATGGCAATGTGGAATTCGATACAATTAAGTATCTAAATCTAATAATTTTATTATTAATATATATATATTATATAATATAACAATAAATTTATAATAAAATAGTTATTATAATTTTGGTTATGATAAAATGGGATGTTTCGTAAAAAAAAAAGGATTCGACAAAAAATTGGTAGGGGGTCCTCGACTTCTAAAAATCTTTCATGGGGGGTCCGTGTTCTACAAAAGATTAAGAACCGCTGGTCTAGACAATGAAATTAAACCAATGGTAGTCGTGGCATTGAGCGGTAGTCGAGACAACAGAAAAGTACCCACATTATTTTAAGAGTTGATTATATGGTTTTTCAATTATAATTTGTTAAAATATGTTTATTTTATAATTTACTTATTTAAAGCATGAACAAATAAACTTGAATACATTAAAAATACAACAGGTAAGATTACCAACTAAAAAAACACAAGTCTTGTTATAATTTATTACCTCTAATTGCTAATTTCATTTGACGGCTAAACCTGGCAAATGTCAATGCTTTCTGCTGATCGATTGCTCCTTTTGTATGTTTAATATTGGACCATTTATTATGACCAGCATTTCTTCTTAGCACTATATTACTTTGAGCGACACGGCATAGATCATTGATTTTGAAAAATACACTCTTATACATTATTAAAAACAATAGTTCTATTATAGAACGTTATTAATATAACTAAAATATATATACTTGTCAAGGTGAAGTAAAAACTACAAAAAGCACAAATTAAAAGCCGTAAGATAAATATTATCACTCAGTATCAATATAACGCCGACGGTTATCACAATAGATTGTCTAGTGTTATCATTAGCAGTGACTTGATAACATTTATATTTATCACTTGAATTTAATTTCAATTCATTATTAATCTTCGTAATATCAATCTTATAGTAATTTTTTATTTATCCATTGACAGTGAATATTCAAAGTAGAAAATTCGTTTATAAATATTAAATTGAATAAAAAGCAGCTATTATAGTGTAATAATGAAACTATTTTCTTTTCCTACGATTTGACGCTGTTGAATAGTTCATTGAGAAAATGGGTATTAGGTCTTCTACACACAGTGCAATTCAAAAGAAACTAAACGCGTTGGTGACTCAGATCCACACATGATCATATTGAAATTCAATATCATAAATGATGGAGAAATGATGAATGCACATTACTATTACCATACCAAAAGAAATAAAAAACGAAGAAGATTTTGGGTTCATCCTGTTACGGGCATACATAATTAATATCATAGTATCACGGGCATACATAATTAATGTCATAATATAACACACATAAGTATCACGATGTTAGGGACATATGTGAATATAATCTCATAGACCTTGGTGTAGACATAATATTAAAAGACAAATACAAATTATGAGTAATCGGAAATGCGTGAGATCATATAAAAGATGTGACCATTATGCAAAACAGATGGATAGGCACATTAGTCAAAATGTGCGTGGGACAGGCGCGTAGCTAGAAATTTCTAAGGGGGGGTGTTATTCAAAATTAATTGAAAAAATTATACGCACAAAATTGATAATTTTACGTAGGTATATTTAAATGTTTCACATATATATTATTATAATTAATACAGAAAAAAAAAATTTATTTTTAGTTAAATTAATTTAATGCGTCTATTTTTTAAAGCTAGAGTATCAATTATTTCGTCAGTGGTTATGACTAAATCCTGATGAATATTCATAACTGCTAAGCCGTTCAACCGATTTTCACCAGTTGTGTTCCTCAAATATGTTTTTAGACGCCGTAATGAGGAAAAAGATCTTTCACTGCTGGCAGTGGTTACTGGTAAAGTAATCAATATTTTTAAAAGTTTATGAACAGTGGGAAATATTTCTTCATTGCAATTAATGAATGCTTCCGTAGCATTTTTAGGGTTTTTGTTTTTCACCTGATGATGCCATATTGTGAACTCGCCAATTGCAGATACTTCATCAGCTTCAATATCTGCAGAATAAGTCTTTAAAAGCTCTTTAAATTTGGTCTCATTTTTCTCGTTTATGTTTATTAAACAAGTAAATTGTTTTAATAATGATTTATGGTTCAAAAATCTGTCATTAAGTTGTTCACAAAAATTATCTAAAAAAGGTATGAAAATCAAAATCCTAAAATAGTCTTCAGGTGATTCTATTGAAATATTTAAACGATTTTCCGGTTTATAGCTAGTCGAGGTATTGAAATTATAATCCCCAATGACTCACATTTTTTTTCAACATCACCGTATATTATTTTAAATTCTTCTGCAGCATTAGTACGCAACGAACATACTGCACTCATCACATTATCTGCAAGTTCCATTGATATGGACAAATCTATATCTTCTTTTTGAAGTTGACGACTTAATGACATACTTAATGAAAACACTTTTGCAAGAATGTGTATGGAAAGTAGAGTTTCTCCTTGTTTTAAAGAGAAAAGTATACTGCTTGCTTTTGAAGATGTTTCTCTATCAATCCATGTTGAAATAGTTTCTAAAGAGCCAATTATTGAATCAAAAAGTTCTAAGAATATTGATATTGCTTCATGTCGTTCGACCCATCTTGTTGGGCATAACATTTTTAATTTAGTTTTTTTTGAATCCGGAGCAATTTGTTCCACAGACTTTTGCAAAACAGCCTGTCTTTTAGGCGTGTTAAAAAAACTACTAACTGTCTGAATAATTTCAACAGCAATACGAATTGATTTTACATCACATGCATCAGATATAGCTAAGTTTAATGAATGACTACAGCAGTGTATATATAAAGCTAATGGATAAGATTGTTTTATTATTGCTTGTACTCCATTGAATAGCCCTCGCATAGCAGAAGCTCCATCATACCCTTGACCTCTGAGATAATTTAAGTTAATTCCTAAATTTCCAAGACATTCAAGCAAAACTTGAGTTAAACCTTTTCCACTCATATCTGTTACTGGTACAAATTGAAGAAAATCCTCTCTTATTTTATTGGTATCTTTGTCAAAATACCTAACACACATAGAAAATTGTTCTATCCCAGCTACATCCATTGTTTCATCTGCCAAGATTGTAAAACATTTTGCCTGATTTATTTTAGTAACAAGCTTCTTAATAACTAAACTGTTTATCGTATTTATTATTTCGTTTTGTATATCAGGACTGATGTAAGTTGCATTTTTTGGAAGATTTTCAAAACAATTTTTTAATTCATCCTTGCTATTCATAAGAACATATTTTAATATAACTCTGAAATTTCCCTCATTACTGGATAGGAATAAAGAACTTAAATTAATAGGACCACTGTCTGTATGTCCCCTAAGAGCAATACCTTGTCTACCACAGAGTAAGATTGTTTCTATTATTGGTCTTATCATTTTTCTATTTTTTTCAATTTCTAATTTTAATTTAGAATCAAGTTTAACAGCAATACTTTCTTGTTTATTTTCAAATATAGACAAAAATTCATGAGATTTTAATGTGGCAGTAATATGATAATTTGTTTTTTGATGGGCATTAAATTTTTCTACAGCACAGTGCCAATTACTAAATTTTTCGAAGACAAGTTGACCTAGTTTTTGAGTGTTGACTTCTTTTGGACAAAACAACATACAATATTTACAAAAAGCACCATCGCAAGATACTGAATAAGCCAACCATTTCCATCTACTAAGCCAATTAATTTGAAATTTAAGATTCCTTTTACCACTACCAGGAAATTTAAATGTTGTATCAGGATTAAATGTGTTCTTTAATATGTTATACCGATGAGAAGAGTTAACCTTAAAAAAATAAAACAAGCAATAAGCGTTAAGCATAGTTGTGCCACAGATTACATGACTACAGAACCAGATGCAATTAGAATTAAAATTGAGTTATAGGTATAATATGTGTAATCATTGTAATCATAACAAAAAATATAATACATGCATTTCACAGAAAATATTCATAAATTTGAAAAATTGAATGCCCCATGCATTATGTATTTAGGTATATTACATGTGCAGATCAGCAAAAAGTACAGAAAGCATAATATAATTATTCTAGAGATATATATTGTACATTTTAGTTAATTTTAGTTATGCAGCAAATGTATTCAATAATTATTATCAAGCAATCAAAAGAGAATTATTTTGATAAAAAACCTGAAATAAAAGTTACTTAACAATAATTATAATATACTTTACTTTTACTATTTAAACAGTGATCTCTGAACTACAGTATACTGTACTATTGCTATGTTTCTTCTAACAAATAAAATAAAAGTATTAACACATTGTATTATATGCACTTATGTCATATTATATTGATTAATATATATATATATTAAATAGTTAATATTAATTAACTTAAATAATTTAAAACTTAAAATCTAAAATATTATTTTACTAGGTATTAAGTATACCGTATACAAGTAAATATATTTTCTACCTGAGACGTGGGCTGTTCAAATTGACCAATAAATAAACCAATATCAATTTGTGTAGGAGTAATAACTGTTTGAAGAGCTGATGGTTCAATCTAATAAAATTTAAATTTTATGCAGATTCAGCTAATGATACTACCACTTAATTTTCATTCTTATTAAAATTAAGTCATTTAATTGGTATAACACATAATAGAATCATTTTCATATTTTACAAATTTAAACTACTTACTAATTTGTCCTTTTTGCCGAGATTATCAGTTTGTACTTTAGGTGTTTTTGTGTAGTATGATAAAATAGTGCTTTTTCTTTTAATACATTTCTTTGTAGGCTCCATAATAAATAATTATTTAAAATGTAAAAAATGTTGACCTTATTGGTTATTGCAAACATATAACACTTATGAACATATTTTATTAATTAGTTTTATTTGTTATCACAGAACTGATAAATGAAATAACATTCGGATAGATCATAGATAATATCTATGTTTACGATAGTTCAGCCATAGAACTCTATGAGTTCAGCACACAGATATATATAATAATTATTATATTATATCTGTGGTTCAGCATGATAATCAAATAATCAATAATTAAGAAGTTGTAAACGTTTTCTTACACGCTGCATGAAAAGATAATATATTAAATCGTGCATGAAACGAGTAATCGATAAAACGTCACAGAACGGTCTAAAATAGTAATTAATGCCGGATCCCGGCTTTAGTGCTTTACATTATTGTTATCGTAATATAAACTAATATACTTCATTTTGATAAATAAGTGTAAATCACGATTTAAGATAATTCGTGCTTATGATACATCTTTATCTTGATAAAAAAATATTAAGTATACCACGGCTGAGGGGGGGGGTGTTATTACACCTGTAACACCCCCCCTGGTACGCGCCCTGGCGTGGGATCATAACAAACATTACAATAAGACATTATAGTCAATAAGACATATAATATATGTATATGTATAGTTATGTACGATAGGGATAAAAACTCTATATGTGAATTCACACATCCGATGATTCACACGGGAAAAGACACTACTAACCACATCCTGTGACAGACATAATCGAGATTAGGAATAAGAGATTCTCACGAGATCGGGGTATATAAGGGACCCGTGAACAGACCCATTTTCAGATGTGTTTTTAGTCTTGTTACGTATGCACCTTCACGCTACTTTATTTTATAATTATTTTTGGACTTAGTGTAACGTGCCTCTAGTGGTTTGAGGACGCTACGATAATGTTATGATTGAATAGTGCTTCTAAGTGTTTTAATGTAAGTTCAATAATTTAAACTTGAAAGAATAGAGTATAATATTTTATTTTACACTTAGAAAAATTAGCAAAGTATTAACAATGTAAATATGACTGTCGTAAGCGGAGTGTTTGTACTTGATGGCTGGATACGTCTGATGTTGGTGGTGAAACGGAGCCCTTATATACTCTGTTTGATTTTGTTCTCGCCGCCTGGTTGCCCTTGGCCTTCATCGTCAAATTTGGATGATGACGTTGTTCGCTATTTGTAATCCGCACGTGGCTTCTTCTCTGTTGTTATTATTTGGTCATTTCACAATTTGTTCATGGTCAGACATTGATTTAGTGATTATGATCTGCGCGTGGCTCAGCTTTATATTACAATATATGTGTGCAATAGTTATTTATATAATTTAGAAGTATTGTACATTTTATCCTCGTACGACTCGGAAATATGCGTATTATTATTTGTTAGTAATTACATTACAATTATATTACATATAATGGTGCATGTTACACCTCACCGCCGAAGAAAAAATTTCAGGGTGAAACAATGAAATTTTTAAATTTACCGTATACAACTTTGAAAATAATTGCTTATTCACTAATATGTTTTACAGTATTTGTTGGTTATAAAGAAAAATAATAATAATATTTGAATAATAAGATATACATTTTTTTTTTTTTTTTTTTTTTATACAATATTATGTTTCTTAAAACTAAATCCCACTTCCAAGTATATAATATTATTGTTAAATAAGTGATTGCATTATTATGCATATATATATATTTATATATTTTATTTTATGAATACCCAATTCCTAGTTAGTATTTATGATTCTTTTTATTATTATTTATTTATTTTTTTCTTTCCCTGCTTGAACTATCACTACAATATATGAAAAGTTTTGAAGGTTTTATTTTATTTAATAAGAAATTAAATATACATCTAGTGTATATTACATCAGTTATTGGGTCGTGCGCGTGAGTGATATCCTCATGAGTTGTTCTACAGACTATGGAGTGACACTCATGTAAATTTAGAGTTCCTCCCCTTGGTTTAAAAAATTCTCCAATGTTTATTGAAAATATTACTCGATTATCTTTACACATGTCCTTGATTACAAGCTCATATGTATTATCCCATCGCTTTTTTATAGTCGTTATATCTAAAAATTTCTTTATATTTTTTAATTCTAATTTATCTATCATAATTTTATCTGTGCGGTTATTATTATTATTTTCATAATTAATATATTGTGTGTCAAAATCGGTTTCATTATTATATTTTATTTTATTTATGTGTTCGTTATTTATTTCTTTATCGTGTTCGGCTATGTTCATTACGCTAATTATTATGTTTCCATTCTTTACGGAGCTGATAGTTTCTCCACAGTATACGTCCTTTATCAATTCCTGTTTCTCGATTAAAACATTTTTATTTTCCGCGAATTTATTTGCAATTGGTATAGAAATTATTGTTTCTGATCTTGCATTTAATATATAACAATTTTTTATTACTGAATTTGTATTAGGTTGATCGATTATTAATGTGTTATTTGCAATATCTATCACTGCTTTATTATCGCGTAAAAATGAGTGACCTATTATTCCGTGTTTTATTAAAGGTACTTTTGAGTTTACGACATGGAAACTGATTATAAATTCATTATTTTTAATTTCAATTGGTATAGTAACTATTCCTATTGTTTGTATTAATTCGTCGCTTATTCCGCGTATTATAGTTTTCTTTGTTTCGTCTACGATTAAATCTCCTTTCAAATAATTAATTTTTATAATATTAATGTCGCTACCTGTGTCTAATAATAATTCTAGTTCTTTAAATTTAGCGGCATTTGATGTGCATTTTATGTGATTATTAATTATTGCTGATTTAATGTGAAAACATCGTCGTATGTTTCCTCCGCGGTTATTTGGTTGACGGTACGAGGTCCGCGCGCCTCGCCCGAACGCCCGTTTCCCGAATTATAATTGTTACGTTCGTTATTTCGTTTTTTAAAACATTCTGACATTTCGTGTCCCGTTTTGTTGCAGTAGCTGCATGTTATATTTCGCGTATTATAATTATTTGTATTGTAATTAGTTGGTGGTCGCGTATAATTATTTGACTGGTAGTTATTTGGTCGATTGAAATTATTACGATTGTTAGAAGGTGGTCGATTGTTATAGTTATTATAATTATTATCCGGTATTCTTTGATTTGAACGTTGGACTGGTTGCGATCTGCATTGACTAGCAAATTGTCGTCCATTACATTTATAACATATTATTGGTTTTTTATTAAAATTGTTATTATAATTATTTCTATATCGATTATTTTGTTGGGGTTGAATATTATTATTCCCGTTATTATAATTATTACGATAATTAGTGTTCAATAAGTTTCGCGTTTCTTTTTCGGCGTTAAATTCTAACTCTTCCATATTAGCTATGTTTTTAGCCTCTTCTAATGTTTTAGGATCCCTTGATTTTACTACAATTTTTATTGGTTTTATTAATCCTTTTATGTATAATCCTAATGTTTGCTCTTTTAATTGAGTTTGAATAATTTTAGCTTCATCTTTAGATTTATTAAATGTATAAATATTGCATAGTTTATAGTATAGTTGTTCAATTCTCTCTGTATAAGAGTTAACCGTTTCCCCAAGATTCATTTTTATGGAGTTAATTTGTAATTGCAAAGAAGATGCTGAATATTGTGATTCAAATGCTTCACTCAAATATTTTTTTATGTTTACCCATTTGGTAGTATCTTTATATTTTATTACATCTAAAGCTTTTCCCGATAATTTAGTGGTTATATATCGTATTAAAAGTGGTACATTTTCTCTATCCACTGAATTTACTGCAATATCGCATGCGTTTATAAATTGATAAACGTCTGTTTCCCCCGAACATGTGGGTATTAATTTAAATGCCTCCTCTAAACGTAGAGTGATTTCAGTTGGTGGTTGTGACATTTTAATTTTGGGTTTTGACTCGAAAGTTAACTGTGTGTGTTCAGTATTACTTTTACTTCGAGTATTTATTTGGTAACTGGGGCTGAGAAATTTTAATTCATTTAATTCTTTTTCAATATTTTCAATTCGATTTTCTCTTTTGAGACTAGTTTCTTTTTTATTTTTATCAATAGGGTTCCCTTTTTTCGCTAGAGTAGCTAATTCTAACGGAGACGTACCAGTTTGCCCATCAGTATTCATAAAATATTTTTATTTATTTTATTTTTTTTTTTTTTTTAAAAATAAATATTTAAATTTTAACACACAATAATATTATATACCCAATTAATATAATATCTAAAATTTATCAACAACAATAATATTCCCCTTATAATTACCTTTATATAATATTCAATAATATGTTTTCGTATAACAATAATAAATCTCAGTATAATTCTCAATATAATAATTCTCAATAATAATTCTCAATAATAATTCTCAATATAATAATTCTCAATAATAATTCTCAATATAATTCTCAATATAATAATTCTCAATAATAATTCTCAATATAATAATTTTCAATAATAATTCTCAATATAATTCTCAATATAATAATTCTCAAAAGTCTCTAATAATTTTTTTTCTAACACCCACTTATTTGTTCTTAAAATTAGTCATATTTACGTAGAAATTATGCTTGGTGGTGACATATTTGCTGGTTGCT
>JASXSY010000310.1:0-70274 GCA_034509805.1 Sipha maydis
CAAAATAACAAAATAAAATAAATTTTAATTACAAAATAGTAAACATGACAGTTGTTATGCTAATATGCTCTAGCAAAATGAAGAATATAGATGTTAAAAACAATTTATTTTATACATTTTGTTCTGTTTTTCGTTTATTATATTATAAGCAAGATTTTTTTTCTATCCATTATATTTATAGCTTTTACGTAACTTATGATTTTCATCGTAAAATAAATAATAATACAATATATAACATTGGTATAGACTTAGGATCGTGAAAGAAAATTTAGTTGTTATTGATAACTGATTAATCATTATTCTGAATTTAGATATTCAAAATTGAGTTACAACAGATCTAAAAATGCTATAGTACATAAACATTATTATTCAAGGTATCAAGTTACGATTTTTTGACTTGACGATGAATTTTTAATTCGAAACAAGTCAAAAAATACATATATCTTCACGTTATGCATTTATTTATTTATTCCTACAGATAAACTATTTATTTACAAATATTAACTATTTATTAATTCTTATGTTATTATTTTATTAGAATATAATATTTTTAAATAAATAGTTTAAGTTTTAATGTAAGTTATGTCTAGATATTTTTTTTTTATTTACGAAAAACAATAATATTTGGTAAAACCCAACTGAAAAATTATGTAATATCTAATATGTAATTTTATAATACTACACTTCTAAAGTCCTATTTATATCCATGTCCATACACATTTTATTAGAAATTGAATAAGAAATATCAATCTCACAACAGGTTTTCGTGTTCATATAACCTACATGTTCGTTACAATATACATAGATTTATAGATTGCAATTTACTATGTAATAAGTTGATAAGTGTTTTTGTAGTAAGCCACATGTCGATGCTCATCGGTCTCTACTTAGTACTCATATTTTGTTGGTATTAAAAATTTAATTCGAATTAATCGTTCGCTGTTACTTTAATATATTTTTACATTCGAGGATTTCTGTGAAATATGTTTATTTTGATACGAAATACTTTCATGATCAATTAATGTTTTGTTATTTTTTTGTGTGATATAGTGTTTAAATAAATGTACTAATAAGTTTTTTAAAGATTTTGAAATATGATTTATATGAAAGATGAACAACTTAACATCGACTTAGTAGTCGTAAAAGACTTACTGAATATTATGATTCAACCTTGTGAGTGATACCAATTATTATTATTATTATCATCATCATCATAATTACTGATATATAGGTTGTCATACGTCCCGGTTTGGCCGGGACAGTACTGTTTTTGAGTATGGTGTCCTTGTGTCCCAATGATTTATTTCGGGACAGTCAATTGTCCCGGAATGATTCTTTTATAGTGTATGTTTGTATTTTATTAAACTCTAGTTCAAACAACCATAATATTATTGTCATGATAAAATAAAATGTTGAATAACGAAATTTGTTTTTAATTATTCTCCTAACTAAATGATTATTTTTTTTTTGTCGAATAGGTACATTCTTCGTATTTTCGTTTCTACATGATAGTTGTAGTTATTGCTAAAGGAATCGACCTTTATTTAATATTTTGTTAGTTGTAATGAGCTAATCACAGTAGTATAGTACTGTAACGTAGAGTAGTCATACTATAAACAATGTTACTTTCAGACTTTGTATCCCGCAAGAAGACGTCGCAATGGTAAATGATATATATATAAATATATTTTTGTAATAATTGTATCTGTATAGTTAAAAGAGTTATGTCTACGAGAAAAAATGAGAAAAAAATTGTCTTGGTTTTCGTCAAATAAAATATGGTAACCTACTGATACATAATATATACATATATATATATACTAATAATACATTATATGTAGGGTTGCCAGATTTTAAAATCACCAAACCGGGACATCATATTATTAAATAACCTTTTATATTTTAAAAAATTAAAAAACCAATATATTTTTTTTACATAAACTATATACATTAATTTCATTTACATTTATAAGTTATAAACTAATTTTGATATTTTTCTGTAAAATGAATTTTTTTCAAACAGCTTTATTATTTTTAATTTTTTCATAAAATTCATTACAAGTTAGACCAAAATTCAATTTTAATACTATTAGAGTATTTTCATTCATCCTTCCCCTTTCGTCTGATTAAGCATTATGCATAATCGAAAAAATTCTTTCTACTGGAGCAGAAGTTATACAAAAGATACAAAAGATATACTACAAAATTAATTTTAGATTTGGAGTTAATATATCCTTTTCTTTGAAATGACAGAATAGCTGCACCCATTTTTCTTCACATGTAATTTTTTTCTTAGTTTTTATTTTTCCTCTTTCCATACTTTAACTTTTAATAACCAAAAATCTTTACTTTATCTTTATCTTTATCTATACTACTTCATCAAAAAGCTGATCTTGGTTTGCAATTTCAGTTTTTAGTTTCAAGTTTAAAATTTTAAAAAATTATCCCATTTAATTATTTTAATCATATTACGAGTATGATGTAATGATACTATATACTATATTATTTCATTTTTCGTTGTTGAATAATACAATATTAAAGTTATTTTCGTTCGGCTTCCTTTAACCAGGACAAAATTAATGTCCGGCTGAGACACCGGGACATGCTGTTAAAACTGAAACTGTACGGGTCAAACCGGGACGAATGGCAAGCCTAATTATATGCCTACTAGATGTATTATTTTTTATCAAATATATAATAGTTTTAAAAATGTGTATGTATTTATTAGTTACATACTCATTATAAAATTCACAAACTTACTAATACTATTATATTCAATTAAGTATACCAGATGTTGGATGAAATATTGTAATTTATATATTATTGTATTTTTAGCTGTGATAAATTGATTGTTGTTACTTAATATAATTATTATTTATATATTTTAAAATATACATATGTATAGATAATTTTAGAATAAAACAGTTTTTTTTTTTCAGATAAATGGTTCAATCCCGAAAAATTGCCACCTAAAGGTAAGTTCTATATTTAGATTTATAGTTTTAACTGTGCACTATAAATTACATTTTAAAAAATTATATTATTTCAAATTTTCAAAATAAAAATAAACTTATGTAATTCAAGATTATATTAACTTGAATAGTATATTCATTTAATTTTCATGTAACTATTATTGCTTATAGCAAGGGTTCTCATTTTTTTAAAGGAAATGCCTCCTTTCATGCTATTTTATAATTACGCCCCTCTCCTTATTACAATAAGATTTAATTATGTTTTAAATATATATATATTTATTCTTTTTTTTGTATTCAATCTTATGATTTGTTTTGTAGTCAGATATGTGCTCTGCACTATTTCCTGTTTCCAGCTAACTTTATAAATTCCACAGAGCTTGATAGTCCAGCATAGAAGTTCGGCAAATAAAGTTCTCATACGTCCTTGGACTTTCTTACCTTCAATTTTCCTTTCTATTATTCAATAGTTTACTTTTGTTCCTCAATATGTGACCCATCATGTTCCATCGTTTTATGGCTTTGAGTTAATTCTCTGCATTCATTTATTTCACTAATTATGCTTTTGTTGGTTATATTAAACTCACTCACAGCATTGTTATTCTATACCACATTTTAAAGTATTCAAGTATTTGTTATTATACCTTATATAGTATATAGGTTTTGCAGCTCTGTAGCGCCATATTCTATACATCATTTTATGAAGTGTTCCCTCACCAGAACACTCATACTATTGGAGCATAAAAATCTTTTCTTATTCATGAAAGCTAACTTTGCCATAGGATTCTGGATCTTATTTCCATGATTCAGCTGTCTTGTTTAATTGAGCTGCCTAAGTATTTAAAATATTCCACTTTTTCAAGCAACCGATTTCCTACATGGATATGAATTCTTCAGATTCGGTCTAATTTTTAGCAATCTAAATCATACCTTCATTGTTATTGGATAAATAGGTTTATATGAAAATCAATGAAGTTCTTTTGAATACTTAATGAATTAATTTGTTAGGAAAAAAGTCTTGAAAATTATTAAAACAAATTATATTATATTCACTTCCTTAAATACTAAATTTATTATTATTAATAAGAGGGTTGACACTGCATAGTTCCATTTCATTGTGTTTTTTTGCTTTGTAAAAATGTTCATATCTCCCATAAAATTGTATCATGCCTCCCAGGTTGAAAACTCCTAGCTTATAATGTATTGATAAATACTAAAGTAACAGTTTATTAGTAAAAAAAACTCCTAATAATTAACTTAGGTTCACTCCTATAAATGCTCATGTTAGGTTAAGTTTAATCAAGCCATAATGTAATACATAGATTATAAAAAATAATAAAAAAAAGTCAATTTTGTCAAGTACCTCGTTTGGTACTTATTTGAATATTAATTTTCAGTTAAAAAATAACATGTCCCACTTCTTCCTAATATGATTTTACTAAACTTTTATAATATTCATATTATTGTGCTTCATTATATGAGAAAAGGATCATGTCTTATGTTTATAGAGATTATCAATTGTTTAAATTAAATTTGGTGACACTGCTGCTGAAACTTTAAGAGATAAACATTTTTTTTCGTGTCTTGTAAAATTTTATTTTAATGATGTGACCTCTATAAAAGGGGTCACTTTTAAAAATTGATTATTCATTTTTTTTAAAAAAAATTTGTTTGACTTGAATGAATAATACGATAAAGAAAGCATGTTACTATGTTGAATAAGATTAAATTTGTAGGCCTTTATAGTGTAGAATTGTAGGGTATAAAATATCAGCTATAATTTAATTTGTAAAAAATGGAGTAAAAAAAACGTTATTAAAATGTTAAATATTTTCCATGTTTGTATAAAATAAAAGTTATTATAAATGTATAGTTAAAATTCCTAATTTTTCAAGTACAATTGATTTCAATTTAAGTAATATAGGATACTATTATAACTTCTTTATAATATGTTGGATATTTCTATTTATAATATTTAAGAACTTAATTATATTTATAGCTATTAATTTTATAAATATATCTATTATTTGAAATAGTTTCAAATTTGTACAAGATTATGATATAAATTAGTCATCAAATAATTTTCTAGGATGGTTACATTCATTACTCTTTAGATCTTTTTTTAATTTATGTTTTTTGTCTTGGTATAATAGAACAATTTAAATTTTCTAGACTATTTTTTCAGTTATTGTTTTAGTTAACTAGTTGTATTTTTATCCAATTTATTTAATTTTAAAAATTTAAACAAATTAAGTTTTTGTTTTAGCAACTGATATCGTTTGGATTACCATTTTATACACATAGTGTTGTTCATAATTATGTGATTTATTTCAATATTTTTTATTTTAACATTTTTATATGGCAAAATACCAATGCTTGATGTTAAGAGCATACTCATTATTCATGGATCCATGTATGATATGAAGTATTATTTTAAGTTATATTAGATTTGTTAATCCATTAAGTTATTGTTAAATATATGTCTGTAAAATTGATACATTCAGCATTTTTAATACCTTGTTTCCGATAATTTCGTAACAATATGTATACACATTGACGGACCCAGAACCTATATTATTTGTAAAAGTAGTCTGTCCGTGCTAGACTATACTGGTATAATATTTAATCCATGCGTACAAATCGGTATGCGTTGAAAAATATAGCTAGTTTCGGGTTGGAAGTAACTCTATTCTAAGCGGCGGCGGGTATTGACTTCGGTGGTTGTTTATTCACTTGTGTACGTATATTTTTCGTTACAAATATCAAGTACAGTAACACATTTCTATGAAGTGTATTATTATACTTATATAAGTTATATATATATATGTGTATAAGTTTAAATTGGTACGGTTTTCTTCAAACTGTAAGGTGTACAAAGAATTCGAAAATCCATGTTATTATATTACATTATACAAGTGCAATGTGATCAAGAATGGGAGGGTGAGAAAGTTGAAATAAAAATACTCTGTGGTTGGTCTTGGCGATAGTTAACCGTCAAAATGTTCAAGAGTAACTGCAGGGGGTGGTCACGCATTGCGCATTTTCATTGCTTCTGTTCCGCTGTACTGCGGTGTGTCTCGGTTCTCCAAATACACAGCGAATACGTCGCGTGGCTAACGAATAGCAGCACTGCATTAGCAGCTGCGTACAAAGCCACTGAGCAGACCCGACCACGCTATATGGAACCTTAGATCAGGCAGCTGCTGCGTCGTTGCAGCAGACTCTCCTCCCGCCGCTTACGTACACGCCGTCGTTGACCGATATTTTGCCGACCGGTCGTCAGCTGGTCTAGTGTTGTTTCCCTTCCCTCCATCCGTACGTACCGATGCGCGACCCCTCGGCGTCGTATCCTGCGACAATGACGGACTCCCTTGTCCTATTGATCGCGTTTGCCGCCAATAGCACTATACTTATATTATTAACACATACGTTTACCGGAGTACCCGAATATCATTCCACAGAGTAATACCACGCGCCGCCGCGTCCTTTTATTATTGCGCCGCGAATAAACAATATTATTAAAACAATATTAATTTTATAATACCATTTCAATAGCGTTGTGTGTCGTTATCCCTCGTGTTCGTTCGTTTTCCTCCGCCGCCGTCGCCGTCATTCGCCGTTTCGCCAACAGAGTCGAATCGTCGTCCGTGTTCGTTGCGATACGGAGTCGCCCTAGTCCGCCAAATGCTCAGGTTTTTTAGCTGAACAGTATAATTAGAAATAATCGCGCGCGAGCTGTCGTGCCGTCCGTAAAAATAGACTCGTCGCTGTACGTAGAATAATCTCTGGGGAAAAAAAAAATAATATTGTCTTGTATACGAGTGCTCGGGCCGACGGGATATGTGTCGCCAACATTGAGAACATTTTGCGAATAGTTATTCTAAATTTTCATCGTCAATATTAGTTTTTCGCGAAGCTATTGATTATCGTCGACAATCACGTGTTGAATAATATTTTAACCATAAAAACCACGATGGGACCCAAAAGGGAGAAACGTAAGTATTTTTATTACCAATTTGTACGTGTATTTTTCCGACGTATTTTGGTTGTTATAAGGTCCCTGTAAAGATTAATAACCTTTATTTTATTTTTGCATGCGTTCAATAGGTAGTCAAAAAAAAAAAAAAAATTAAAAATAATTGCTTCGTTTTTAATTGTAAAAATAATTTCATTGAATGTTAGGTCTGACTTTAAGTTTCCAGTTATATATATTGTTCGAAATAGCGTTGTTTTGTACTTCGATATGAATAGTAATACGATATTTTTTCACGGTATTGTATTCCAGAATCGCAATACTGCTCGTTAGCAATCTATTCGTTATAAATTATTTTATTTCATCTTAACCTTGAAATCTATAACATCTTAACCTACCAAAGCGGTATTTCGCTTGTTCAAATGCAATGAACTGTAGTAATTTTATTTTAAATGTTCCATCCTACATCAATTCAAATTTAAAATGTTATTACCGATTGGTGTTACTTATTAACTGCTTTTTTTATGTACATTGTTATGTATTGATTTATTTTGATGAACAATTTTATACATTCTAGTAGTTATTACATTTTATGCGAGTAAATAATATTCTTCATTATTTTTTTTACGTTTGACTTGATAATGTACGGTTACTGGTTAGAGTACAATAGTCTGTTCATTATCAATGCATTATTTCATCATAAATTCTAAACGTTATTTGTAATATATAGATAAGAAAAAATATTCATTAACTAGCAGCATCATCTTATTTCTGATTCGAAAATGCGATTATATTAAAAATATTATAAATCTCATATTATGTATTATAATTATAATCTGCTTGTATTACATAACTTATTTTCTTTAACTATCATATAAATATTACTTAAAAAATTTTTAATTGTTTAATTTTCGCACATTAATCAGGTACTAATAACAATTTTTTAGGAAAAATAATGAATTTTTTCAACTAGTTTCTTATAATACTAATCTCAATGCAATGTTTTTTTACTTAAATTATTATAAAAAACGAGTTACAGCAGACTTGATTCATGTCAACTGATGAATATTAACGTAATGAAGAAAAAAAAATGATTGAAATGATAGTGTTTATTATGTAATCAGTGGTAACAGAGGTGACATTTTTAAACAAACTCGCTCATTTAAGAACTTAATATTTTAGACGTTATATAGTTAGATAAACCTTAAAAACATCAGGCTGCAATTAGTATTTACTTCTCTTTCCCCCAGCAAACACCATTAGCCAACAGGATGTAACGGTTTTTTTTTTTTTTACCATAAACGAAGTACAATATAAATTCGTAAATTAGTACGCTGTAGTTCTATAATATCTCAGAACATTTGTAATGTAGTAGGGATACAAAGAAATGATATGACTGGCTTTGAAAAAATATCTATACCTAGTATGCTTTGTTTATAGTTCGTGTAACTAGTTCACACATTGTCACACAGAAAGCGCGCAGTGTACCATATATATAAATATTTTATGATTTTTTTTTTACGTTGTTAATAAATTGATACTGTACTTCTGCATATTACTAAAATTAAATCAGCATATTTAGGAAAATAATTACAAAAATCAAAGTTCTGTAAGAAAGTGTTCTTTAAATAAATGTTTATAATTTTCCTAATTTTATTATGCGTCGATGATGAATAATTCGTGTTATAAATCTTAATTGCAATATTGCTTCTGAAATATATTTGTTTAACTGATTTAATAATATAAATTTTTTGTAAACAATTATGAATCTGCGTATTTATTATATTTGACATTATATTTTAGTTAATTTAATACTAACAATATTAAAAATTAAATTATTTAAATTTTCATATTCACAGTTATAATCTTAGTTTTATTTGTTTTATTTTTATAACTATCCTATTTTAAACATTACAGCAATTTTATATAACAGTATATTCACGCTAAGAGTTACTAATAAATATTTCAGTTGGATGAACTTGTATTGAAATTGGATTTTCAGGGAATAAAAAGGAGTACCAAAATACATAATTTAACATTTTCCCGAAGTGTACGCGCATGCGTAGTACAAATTATTTTTTTATTAAAACATCATTTTAGGGTATATATATATATATATATATATTTATATTTCATAACAATTTTCGTTTAAAAAGTTTTTTTCTCATTATACATTTAGCACATTTTTAGTATGTTGGTTTAATATTTATGAATAATCTGATTTTGATGAAATTTTTATTATGTTCAACTTAATAGTTGAAAATCGAAATAATATATCCGATATTGTTAATACAGATAAGACATATACAAAAGATGACTAGTGTCATCTGTGGATTGATGAGTCAAAATTTACAAATAATGGTATAACGAATAAATAAAACCATAAATTTAAGGAAAATGCAAATTCACACTGTTCTCAAGAAACTTTGAGGTAGTCTGAGGTATAAATGTGTTATGTGGGTAATCAGTTGAAAATGTTTTGGTCCTTATTTTTGCGAAACATATATAGAGAAGATATCTAGATTTTCTTGTAAATCAATTGTTGTTACTGTTACACAAGTCACATGGAAAAATATATTTTTATAACAAAACGGCATCAGTACACAACTCAATAATTTGTTGACAATATTTAAATGCATTTTTTCCTAACTGTTGGATTGCTACTCATGGAGTAATTCTTCAAGGTCTGCAAGATTTCTAGACCTGACCCATTGGACTTTTTTGGTTGAGAACATTTAAAAACTGTTGTGTATGCGGGCTTACTTATTAATGTCCAAGATTTAAAAAATAAATATGTTTGGCATGTAATAACTTGAAAAAAATACCAAATTAACGCTGCCATATCAAAATAATTTTAAATTTTAAAACATTTGCAATCATGTTTGGAAAATCTTGGAGGAAACTTCGAACAGTTTATAAGATAAAACTTTAATTGTAAATAAATAAATAATAATTTCAAATTCATAGTGGGTACATTTTTGTAATTTTTATTTCTTTTTATATGTTATTTTTTTCTAATAGGTGTTTAACAATATTGGAGGTATTTTCATTTTCAGGTATTAAGTTAAAGTAATTGAAATGTCGTAAATATTAAACTTCAATAAACTACAACTTTACCTATTTTGTAATTAGAAAAAAATTTTTTTAACGAAAATTGTTTTAAAAAAACTATTCACCCGAATGTGTAGAGAAAAAAATTATGTTGCCATTTCATTAAAAGTTGTTTTGCGAATGCGTGTACCGTCAGAAACAACCATTTGAAATTGTGTATTTTGGTACTTCCTTTTATCCCCCAAACCCCCATTTCAGTACAAGGTCATCCAACTGAAATATTCAGTGGTACCTCTGAGCATAAACACACTTTATATTATGGTGCCTTATACTTAAAGGTTCAGATCTGAATAAAAATATTATTGTTTGAATACTAATGTATTTGGATAAAAAAAAAATCTCAAGTTTTTTTCCTGAATTCGGCATACAATAAACGTTTATATAGGATTTATTAGCCTGTAATTTTTTATTGAGTAGTATTTTCACTGTTCTTTATATAAATAACAATGCAATTATAACTTTGGTTCAATTTTATGAAATCCCGTTTTAATTTATTTTTAAAATTTCTTTGAATTGTGAACTGTTCTAATTAAACTATTCAACTTGATTTAAATTTATAAATTAAAATATATTTTATTTATACATGTATATGGATATAATGCTAAGTAGGTATGTAGATATGTATGTTTTAGTATAGATTTCGTAATTTAATGAGTTGATTTTGGTAACCAATATGAATTGTCGCTTGACTCATTCAAAGCGATGACTCTAGTTTCTATTTTTAATGCTATTTTTAAATGTATGTATCAACAAGAGAATGTTCATTCAAGAGCCATGATATTTTTATAATAAAGTAGGGTTTGATGTATGATCATTTAAAATTGTGTATTAATATTGTTTTAAACGATTGAAAATTAAAAATTCGAAAATATTATTTTTGAAAGTTGTTAGTATTATTAATAAAATTAACTTTTGTAAATATTACTATTTAACTATTACATTTTACTGCACATTAATTTACATATAAATGTAAATTTAAAATATTTATTTTATCAGACAATGCAAGAGTCGTTTTTTCTACAAATTTAAAATGAATTGGTAAATTGTGTAAATCTAACAAGTAAGTTAAATGGTACAAAAGAAAAAATTAATTATGCCCCATAATATCTCACGTACATTTCACTATGTTTTTACTTTTCACGTTTTCGTATACTCAATAACGAATAACGTTTTATTTTCAATATTTCGATTCGTGGCTTCTTCGTTGCGTATTGTTAATATGGACGCCGATTTTGTCTTTATAGCGTTTCCACACTTTGGTGAATCTAATGGTAAATTGGAACAGTTGTTAACTGTAACTAGTATATGGCTGTTTGCTTATCGCTACGAATTTAAACGGGGCCCCTCTTCCCTCTTCCTTTCACTGCTTTGACTGGCGCGTGTCATTATAATATCATTATTCTACTGTATGTCGCAGTGTCGCACAAACGTAACACATCGGGTATCGTCTACCTGTCGGCGGCTAGTGCTTATTGCGTGATATAGCGCATTATTTCGACGTGGCCCACGCACCTACCGACCGATGCCCATGTATAATTGGCCGCCACGAAACGCACGGACGTTGTAACCCGTCGTCGGTACGATGCACATGTGGAACCGTCTACCGGCCCCGTGGTACGGTGTCAGTGTGACGGTGATGGCAGTGGCACATTGTATGACGTCCGTGTGGGTTGAGTGCGGGTGGGGGGTACGTGGCGGTGCACAGGCTCAGCTGTGTCGGTCTCGGGGAGGGGGGTGGAGGAGAGATATCTCCGGCACTGCTGCTGCTACGTGGAATCTGTTGCTAGCCACCGTCTTTGATGTGTTTGCGCGTCGCCACTGCTGCGTTGGACCCCGAACAAAGATCTTGTACGGTACAGTTTACGTGTGCGTCGTGGCTAGTCGTAGTCTGTTCTGCTCACATAGGTACTACAGAGTGTAACGGTGCGTTTATTGCCACCGTGGTGTTCCTTTCACAGAGACTACGTTCGGTTTCGGTTCGCGTTTCTCCTTAGTCTATCATTCATCTTGTTGTGGTAATTGCCGTTATTTGATTTTTCCGCAACCAACCGTCATCGTCCAATCCTTCGCGTGACCATGGCCAAGAAGTACTACAACGGCAGAGCGAATAGCAGCAACTATGTCGCCCAGGTCGCATTACCCGAGAGGGGACCAGGTACGTTCATGATATGGATTCAAACTAAACACCCCGGGTAAAACGTGTCGCTAGTCTCGACGGCTGTTTGTCGTCGTGTCTGTGGAATGTCTCGCGGATGCATAGATCATTTCATTGCGATTCGGGTCTGATGTATGTTTAACGCTTCGTCCTGCTAAGGATCTGGAAAGACTGTGCTGCGTGTTATGAAAAGGATTTATTAGACGGGACGCTACGTCGACGTTAACTGTATCATCCCATACGATGGCAACTGTATTGCTCTGTACATCGTAAGTATGGTACGACTGTAGAAACGGTCATGTTTTGTTCGGGTTGTTCTTTTTTCGGTTTTGTTACTCCGCGAGTTCTCAGTTTTCAGTTCTCTGCGAGTTAAACATTTTTGGTAACAGATTCTACCATAGAAAAAACGATTTTTATTTTTCTGAACTCCAAATTTTTTGTAATTAATTTACCTATGTTTTTGTCGATCTGCTGACAACACAACATTTTTAATAAAATGTCCTTATTGTTCGTTTGTTATTTATATTATGTTATATTTTTAGAAACGTGGCTGTTTTGGTTTAAAAACAAGTTAATTTCCCTCCTTCTCCCTCCGGCCGTGTGAAACGAGTTCATAAACATTTTGTGTGTAGGTCAGCGATTTTTACAGTTACTGGTAATTACTAAACCGAAACATCGTCCTCTCAATTTATGGTGATGTGGAACTGTATACGATTTATAGACATTCACACTTATACATTTTTGTTGTAGTTTTATGATTTTATTTTTACTAGTAGCTTTTTATATCATATTTTTTTCTTAAACTATCTTTAGTAGTCTATAAAAAAGTTTACAATCAATATTTTTTTTATTTTTGATAAGACCATATTAATTAAATAAGATAATCTACATTTTTTTTATTCCCTATGAAGGGAGGGATGAGTAATATCTAATTATAATTTATTCATAGTATTTTCATGATTATTTAGGTTTAAATTCTTACTTCATTTTATAATGAATATTTTGTACAAGTACTTCATTTATTGCATATGGACAAATTCATTTATATGCGTTAAAAATCAAAAAGTATGTTTTTTTTCTTTAAAATCTTACTGAAACATACTAAACAGACAGAACTTGAATTATTTTGTTTTAATATATCTATTAAAATTTCACATTTATTTTCAATGTTATTAAATTTTCAAAAATAAAAATGAAATACAAACAATTTTGATTGATGAAAATAATTTGTTGATCCATAGAAATAAAGTATTCAAATTTATCAAAAATAATTACTATAAAATTTTAAACATTTTGTAAGATAATATTTCCTTTTACATTTATCTCTTCTTAGTATGATTATATAAGATATTATGCAGTGGATATTTTATATATAATATAAGTTATAACTCTAAAAATTAATTTCTTTAAACTATAACTATGAACTTTATACAAAATGTACTTAAGTTGTATACTATTCAATTATCAATTGGGTATGTAGAATCATATTTACAATTTAAAAATATTAAGTTAACAGTGTATGTAGAAACCTGCATTTAAATATTTTAGTAAATAGTAAAGTATTTTTATTTTGGAATCATTTTTATTATAAAAATATTATTATATTTTATTATTTTTATACTGACGTATAAATTGACTTAACTGAAATTGAAATTGAAATATCAACATTGATGATTATTTAATGTTTTAACCTAATAAGTGTGATATTCATTAATTATCTATGGATTTTATAGGTATAAGTAGTAATAATAATAATTATAAATGCTGATGTATTCATTTAAATAAATAGAGGCATAACAAATTTTTTTTTTTTTTTTTCTGACAAAATGCCTTGTTCCTGACAATTAGATCCAATGAAATATGAAACTATTTTACTGAATGAAATTAATTTGCAATGTGTACTTAAAATTAATTATATTGTATTTTATGTTTATATAGTAAATAATTTATGTTTTTATATTTTAGTTGAAGCACTGGTGTATTGGAGGGATCCTGTATCATCTGGCATTGTTTTTGGTGCCACATTAGTTGTACTATTATCATTTGCGTATATGTCATTGATCAGCGTTGTTGCCTATTTGGCTATGTTTATTCAATCTGCATGCATTTTATTGCGTCTATACAAAACTGCTTTACAGACAGTTCATAAAACAACTGAAAGTCATCCATTCCAGTAAGTTCTTATTGGTTATTTTTAACTAGTAAAATGCATTTTTGATATAAATTTTCTATTTTCTATAGAGAATATTTGGACTTGGATATCAGATTACCTCAGGAAAAAGCTGAAGAATTGAGCAAACTGGCTGTTGTACACATTAACGCAGTTTTGGTGGAACTTCGCCGTTTATTACTTGCTGAAGATCTGGTGGACTCTGCAAAATTCTTTGGTATCCTCTGGGTGTTGACGTATGTTGGTGCTTTGTTCAATGGTCTTACACTCATCATTATTGGTATGCACCAGAGGTGAATTTTAATTTTTCATTTAAATAAATATTTATTTTTGTTCAGGATTTGTTGCTTTATTCACGTTACCTAAGGTCTATGAAAATAACAAGACACAAATTGATCAAAATATTGATGTAGTTAGGAGTAAAATTGCTGAATTGACCAATAAGTAATACTTTTTTTTTTATAAATGTTAATTAACATTTTATAAATGTCATTATAATTGTTATTATGTTTTATAGAGTACGAGCTGCTATTCCAATTGGAAAAAAAACTCCTGAGGCAAAGAAGAAAGAATAGATATTGAAATGTTCTTATTAAGCCCATCATATTCTTGTGGTCAATAATTACACTTTTAGGCTAACATTTTTTTTATATATATATATATATATTAGACCATGTCGTCTCAGTAATATTAAAACATTTATACTATTATTAAAAAAAAAGTATACATATTATTCCCATTTTTAATTTATTTAATATATCATGGGAAAATGTATGTAGATGGTCTTTCGAAAATATTATTTCATTATATAATGTAATCATGTAAAGTTTTGTGAGTTCTTACTGTTATAATTTTATCTGGTTTAGCTTTTGCTCATTTCATTATTCCGCCCTCCAATTTTATCTATATTTTTATTTCTCCAGCTATAGCGAATTAAGCTAGCTTAAATTTTAAACAACGCTGTCTATTTGTGTATACTTATATTTATTCTGTTAAATGCGTTAAAGTTATTTCTTTTTATATAGATTTTGTTCTAGTTTCCTATTTCTATATAAATTCTTAAGTAGGTTTAACATTTATTTTATAATTCAAACAGTTAATATTGAATGTATCATATATGTTTATATATTATATACAAGGAAATTTACATTGTTAAGCTATAAACACACACTGTTCTTTATTTTTTTTCATAAGAATTATTACAGTTGAACACTTTTATAACATTAATTTTAAACAGGCAATATCAACAAATCAATGCAGTATATTAATGATTATAATTATAAATTTTTTTTTTCAATGACAAATTTATGCTGTTTATTTCAAATCCTATTATTTTTTTTTCCAATTTGTTAACTGATACCAAAGCATTTTATTGTAGCTATCTTATTCTATTTCTATATAACTTGCATTAGTTGGAATAATTAGTACAGTACTAATTAATACTTAATATAATACTAATTAGTAATTACTTGTAGATATAATATTTTCTACAAAATATCTCTGGTTTGAGTTATTGTTATTAGAGTTTATATAGCAACAGTATTGGTGTGTTGCTCTCCTATTGATAATTTTATTTATCTATTAAACATTTCAACAATAAATGTTACAACAAGAAATATTATGTTGTTATTATTAATGCATCATAATTCTTGTGATAAAAAAAAAAAAAAAGGTGGTTTATTGATAATCTTTAGTGGTTCTAAAAACAATCACTGCACATATAATAAACTAGCTGATCCCGTGCACTTCATTGCTCGTTAAATATACCAACTCTAAATGACTCAAACTTTGTTCAATTCGTTATTAATATTCGATGAATGATGTTCTAGATTTATCTTAAGTTTTCTGTTTCCCAGAATAAAAATTTTGATTTGCAGCAGTATATTATCAGGTAGGCAATCTACCTGCAGTAAATCGCGGACCTAGTGCTGTTTGTACGTAAGTTATGATTTAACTCTAATAAAATATCAAAATTATACCAAGTTTGACATAATACGGTAGATTAATATAATCAATTAATACATAATCCTAACCTAACCTTAATGTACTAAAATCCAATGAATAAAAAAAAACTAAATTTAACCTTTTTTAAATTAGCCTATCTTCTTCCCACTGATCTAAATACAAACATTCATTTATATATAATATAGCTAATCCTGTGCACTTCAAGGCCCGAAAAATTCACAAAAAAAAAAATTATGATCAACTCCTTTTTGGTGTAACTCACTGCAGTAACTGCAACTCAGCCATGGGAGCCAAGTAATTATGATAGCCAATTAACAAATAACAAAACACCAAATAATTACTATATTAATTTTAAATATTACCAATGGCAACCACTAATAAATAAATATTATTCTCAAATCTTATAACTCCCATAGCAACCATTTATAAACAAAAATTTCTATTGTAAATCTTAAAATTCCTGTTTGAGTACCTCCCGGGGGTAGTCAATCCGCTTTTTAAATTAGCCTTAAACCAACTCTCAGACCTAAATATACACAGAAAATTTCATGAAAATCGGTCAAGTTGTTTTGGAGGAGTTCGATAACCAAACATTTTGCGATTCATTTTTATATTATATATGGAGTTTACTCCATATGTCAAATAAATAAAATAATAAAAAAATAAATAAATAATTATATTTTTCATTTACACATACTAATTTATGTATATTTAGCTATTATAGTCTTAACTGTCTGATGAACTCTTGTAATTATTATTTTTATTAGAGAAAGGTATTCTATTTCTTCTAAAATATATAATATTGAAACAATTATATAATTTTAAAGTAAAACTATATAAAAGTATAATATTTTAACAATTTTTATCATCAGAGTATAATAAAAAACATTTATAAATATAAAATAGAAATCAACATTGAAAAATCATAAATAATCAATTATTCCTAATCATTTTTAAAGAACTTAAATATTGATAAAATAGAATTAATAATTTTCAGCTTTATGTGTCTAGTCAAACCAGATTTATTCCTTTTTAAATAGCGAATACTAACAACATTTTTACTTGAATTTTTATTAGTGTACTAAAACTTTACAGTATAAATTAGTCCAGCGGTTCCCAACTTTTTTCGCCGGCGGTGCCCTTTAGTTTGTACAAATTTTGTTAGGTGCTCTTCTATGAATATGACGAGGAACAAGATAAAAATAAACACTAATTTTCATTCATAAGTGATTTAAATAATTTTATTGAACATATTATTAACAAATTATGATTTTATAGTTGAAAGTAAAAAGAAAAAAAAACTGCTTTAATAGTGAAAAACTAATAATAATTATTAATTATAAATGAGATATTTGAGGCTGCTTATTTTTGAAAAGTTTGACCATATCTGATTCAATTTGAGATAACTGGATACGGAGGTCAGGTTCTACATTAAGGCGGTTGCGGTATTTGGTTTTAATAGCTGTATAAGCCAAAAATCCTGCCTTGCATAAATATAAATACTATATTTAATATTATATATACAGATAGTATTCCAAGTAATTTTGTACGTAAAACAATTTTTTGTCTATTTAACTACAATAATTTGTAAATTTTTAAAATATAATTTAATAATTTTTTTCATTCATCGATGATTCATGGTGCCCCTTAAATGAGTTCACGATGCACAGGTTGGGAACCGCTGAATTAGTCTAATAAAATTCCATGAAGGTACGTATATTGAAATAAACTGGTATGTTTAAGGTTTTAGAAAAACATACTACAATAAATACATAGGTGTCATAAGTATCATAGATACTTATCACTGAAAATATTTCTGGTTTATTTGGTGTCAAATATGTTAGACTTTCAATTAAACCAAAATGATCTCGTTGAGTATAGTAAATACATATTCGGTTTCAATTTCATATATATCTTTTTTTTATTTAAATTAGATTTTTACAAATATAAGTCATAATTTGTAGTTAAATAATAATAATAATTTATTTACTGCAGAGTATTTATTGGTAACTATTAGTGTAGAAAATATATTTGAAAAACCTTTTTGAATTTATGTAATATGTTTAAATTACTATTATGTTACATAAATTGCATTATAATGTTTCTCAACTCTCCAGACCTCAACATATAAATCTGTCAATAAATTAGTGGTCTGATACACGAGTACCCGGATTCTACAGATATTACCCGATTTACAAAATTTCGGGTATCCGTCTATTCGTCTATTCGACTCACACACCGGTTAATGGGGTCATTTGAAAATTAAATAAATAAAGAAAATATGTACATTTTATCAACTGACCTATCAACTGAACTTTATAATGAATGGATAAATATTGACGAAGTAGTCCAAATTATCGAACTCATTACCGAGGAAGATATATGTGGTGAAACACAGACAAAACGGCTTAAAGAGAATGTGGCTGGTGATAGCGACGAAAAGAAACCTGATGAAAAACCACTATCAACTAAACAAATGCTAGAAGCACTTCAAATTTTACGTAGAGGGATTCAGCAGAGAGGCGATTTTGACGTATTCAAGAAACATAAATCTTATGAAGATATGATTATGAAGTTGGCCAAAGAAGGGAAAATCCAATTAACATTAGATGGATTTTTATCAAAAAATGTATTTATTTTATTAATTATGCATGTATTTTATTAATTTAATTTAATTTTTAATTGCGTATAGCTAGGTTTTTTATTTTTATACATACCTTGAATCTCAATATGTACATACTTTTAAGTTTTTAAGTTTTTAAATTTAAGCATTTTTAAAAGTTTTTTGTGTCATTCGCTTTATTGACTCATTCGGTTAATCGACTCAAATTGTCGGGTCCCAAAGTGAGTCAAATAAGCGGCGACTACTGTATTATATTTTACATTTAATTTTATGTCAATATTCGCTGATGAAACGCTGATGAAAAATTTGAGTAAACCGATCACCGATATTTTTTAGTTACGATAATTTTAACTTATTATGAACCTTGTATTAAATTTTCAAGAGTTTTCGCTCAACCAATTAAATTTTATAGTTGTTTAAAAACAAAAATTTTAGAAAAATCGAAAATTAAAATTGTCTATAAATAAGTCAAAATATGTCAAAATACTTTGAAAACTTAACCATGTATAGAAAACGTCAATATAAAAATTTGGTGAAAATTTCAAGTTGTTGCGATTTTTGGTTTTTGAGTTAGAGCATTTTAAAAAAATGTAATTTGTAAAAACGTGATTTTGCGTAAAATTTCCCGTTTTTTCGTAATTTTTTTATCGTTTTTTTCGATTTTTTTTAAAAAGTATTGAAAAGATGGATTTTTGACTTGCCAAAGTACCATCTGCATTCATTTTCCTTTCAGAAAAGTTGCTGTGTAAACAAATCGAAGCATTTTTACTGCCAAAAAAGGTTTCGTCAGACACAAAAATAAAAATATTAAATAAAAAAAAAACACACTTCATTGTAAAACCAATAGATTCCATCACTCCGTTCAGAATCTAAAACAATGTGATGTGTATTCTTTGAATTTTCATATAAAGATAATATTAGTTAGTGGGCCTATTAGGACTACTTACTGTACCGGAGCCCTTTCCTATGTAACTACGCCACTGGTTTTATAATGCCAAATTGTAAATGAATTATCAGTTACTACTGAGTGACGGTAATTGTATTTATTTTTAACATTATTAAAATTTAGAAGAACTCGAGAAATTCTGTGGTTTTTATTGTTTTTATACTTTAAAACTTAGTTGTCTATTATATACCTACTTAAGAAGCAGTAGTACTATTTGCTGTATAAATTATACAGTATAATATATGATTGTGAACAGATTTCTTCCCGCAACACAATTGTGAACGTTTTTTACCTGCCTTTTTTCATGCATCGTTGCCAGATCTGGACACAAGAGCTCTCAGGAAACCTAAGGTATTTTAAAAAAATTAAATAAAAATTCTTGTGTCTTCTTATGTACATTTCACAATTAGATAAATACATATCTCTAAGCTTTTATAATTTTTTTTGGAACTACCAATAGGCTGACGAATTTTTACAGAACGTATAATGGTCAGTCTTCTAATCCCCATCATAAACGTGTGCATTCTTTATTTGCAGGTTATATAATAAGAAAAATAAAGCCCATTACAAAAATATAAATCATTGAACCTATTTTACACATAAGATAGGATACTTAACGTAATTTTATTAATTTTAGAAGAAAATATAAATAATTTACTCTAAAAAACGATTCTGAGCCGTTTAACATTTTCTTTGACCAATTATAGTACTTACTCAGCTTACAATCTAATTTTTTCCAAATATACTACTTATAAGTAGCTATAGCTTCTTTGCTTCCCTCGGAATTTTAAATCACACATAGTTTTATAGTAGAATATTAAACAACGCAGTGTAGTAATAGGTAGTTTGAAATTTGAATTATGTTAAATAAAAGAAATCGTACAATTTCTTAAAGTTTAAGTTTATACTGTATTAAATGGTTTTGAATAATTTTCACATATTTTTAGTGTTGTTATTTTTTGGAGAATATTTAAAATCTGATGTTCAAGTTTTCTTTTAATTGGGAGACACGATTTGAATTTATCTATTAATTCTTCATGATTGATTTCTGATGTCAATTTTTGCTTGATAAATATTAAAATTAGTGAATCAAGGCGTTCTTATAACACAATGTTTCTACGTTAAGATTTTACAATGTACAATTTGGAAAAAGTCTTCTAATACGAATAGCTAGGTTCTAATTGTCAAAGGTGTCATTGCGAATTTTGATAACGCTTTATTAAAGTTTGAAAATGTTGTTTTCTGGTCATTTTTTGATAACTAATTCAGTCAAGCAACAATTGTTTTAGTTGATTGCCTTTTAAAAGAAGTTGCGTGTGGCATATTTTTAATTAACTTAATTTCACGCTCAAATGTACTATTCAAACTAAATTTTTCCTTCAAAATTGAAATATCATTACTAACAAGCTTTAATTAAATTAAATTTTCTATTGTAATAAAAATAAACTAAAAAAATTAAAATTTAACTTAGTTAGACTGAAACGTCTTTTTATCCCTGGAAGCAAGTGAAGAATTTTGATCAATTTCAGA
This sequence comes from Sipha maydis, assembly GCA_034509805.1. Taxonomy (NCBI): domain Eukaryota; kingdom Metazoa; phylum Arthropoda; class Insecta; order Hemiptera; family Aphididae; genus Sipha; species Sipha maydis. Next base: position 21,446 of record JASXSY010000310.1, read on the forward strand.
AAATAATTTTTTTTTCTTCAGGTTTACGTATAATTTTTGGTTTTTACTCTAAATCTGAATAGTCTCTTCGTATACTTTCTTAAAACTATTATTTTTTATTTTGATGTTATTTAAAGATACCTTAAATTATTGGTTTATCGAAACAGCTGATAAAAAGTTCAAGTCAGACAATTTTTTAGATGAACTTACTCTTTGCACCAAAAGTAATATTGAATAATTATTATTAGTTTTTTTAAAGTGATATTAAATGTATTTCGTTTTACTTACTTAAAAGTGCATTACACTGTATAAACATTGTTTTTGAAATATTTTGGAAGATTTAGACTAAGAAGATGTTACATGTCCGTTTCTTGTCGTCTAAAAACATGTATTTAATGAATAGCTTTCATTTGAGCTGTAGTTATCCCATAAAAAAAAAAAATTTCGACCACTTATAGATAACAGTATTTTCAGTTGTATAATATGTAATAATATACTAATGTATATTTTATTTTTGTGGATAAAGATACAATTTCAAAAATAATAATAATTCAATGTTAAATATCTAGTAAAATCTAATGATACCAAATATACATAATTATGCACTAATAAAAAATAAATATGATACGAAAGGAAAATGGATTGAAATTTTACAATTTTACTTTCATATTTTATAGGCCACAATACAAATATATCTTAATCGGCAACTTTCAATATTATATGAAAATAATATGCTAAGGCAATCCGCCCTTTAGTAATATGAGTAAATAATATAATTTATGCAACAACATAATACTTTATGGTTTGTGTACATGCATGTATCACAATTGCCTATATACAACGCCGTTCAACAACTTGATTATATTTCTATACAATACATATAATAATACAATATTAATATTAATATATTGATTAATTATATATATATATGAATTACATTAATCATTTTTTATTAAATGCAGGGCTAGGATTTATATGTAATAAAAATTGTATATATGCATTTTATTTACTAAAATATGCAAAACTATGTATTTACATTTGTATAAGATAAACACAAAAATATAGGTACAAAAAAAATATTTATTCATTGAAGTACATCAACATCAGTGATTGTCTGTTTGTCTTAATACAATTTAGAAATAAAATTTATAATTCTCATTCACTCTTTGTATTACATGCTATGACCATATATTTTTTTTAAATTTTCGAAAATGAATGATCGGCGATTAGCTCTCAGTATGCCTTTGTATTGACTGAAGCTCCGTATCGATAGTATAGCTTTGTGTTGACTGAAGCTCCGTTCAACGTCACATAATGTAGTTGGCGCATATTAAAGTAAAGAAATTGTTCCTGGTGTTAGGTCACTACTGAAATTGTCCTCGTCGGATTCGCCATATAATATTTTATTTATTGATTATGAAGTTTTAAATACTTAATTTTTTTGTAAAACCAAAGTCATTTTGTTTTTAATTTTATCCACGACTCTTCCGTTACACTCAGAAGTCGATCCCTAGCATTTATTATAATCCGTAGATTTTCACGAAATGTTAAATTCTTGTTTTGTAGATTAATTATGTATTGAGATAAAAAACGAAAATTACTTTTAATATATGCTAAATCATTTTTTAAATTTTGATAATCAAACAATTTTTTAGCTTTGTTTTAAAGAATCTGAATCGCCATTTAATTCTGAGATCACAAATTTAATCAAATTGAAATTATCTACGAAATATTAATATTAAATCATAAATATTAATTACAAAATATAATATAAAGCATGCATTTTTCGCATTTTTATAATTGAAATAAGTAATAATGTTCATTTTATTCAATATATGCAATAATATGCATTTTTTCCAAAATATTTAAAAACATGCAAAATAAGAAAACACCACCATTTATCTCATAATGAGGTGATTCGTGGACATTACTGACAAAATCAATAATCAGAAGTTGCTAAAAAAACATGCTATTGCATATAAATCCTAGCCCTGATTATAAGTATAAATATTGTAGAATCATATTATTTTTTGCTGATATATATAATATATGAATTTACTTCACCTGTGCATGATGAAAAACAATTCGAGAACTTAGGTTTTTTTTTTTGAAAATTATGATTATAATTATTAATTTTGATAATTATTGATTATAAACCACTTCAACGATAATGGCCTTTATTTTGATCAATTTTGTTTCATGAAATTTAAACAATTATTTTAATTGAACAACTCTATACAACAATGATGTTATTATAATTTTTCGGTAAAATGTTCAATGATAGCAATTTGAATTGTTGTTCGGTTTTCTTTCGTCATAAAATGATAATTTCAAAAAATTAGAACAAACATAACTGTCTTCCAAAGTATTTACATAGAAGTTATAAAAAATCGAGAATTTATCGGAACACTAATGAGTATAAATAAAATTTGATGAAAAAACATTAAGTTATTGAATTAACAAATTAGAACAAAGGCAGTGTTCACGTTTCGTGCAACCTGAGTAGCGCCTAAACGGTATCAGTACAATGGTAGTTTGATTAATAACAATATCTGATTAAAAAAAAAAAAAAATCTATAGTTCTTTGTACTGCATACAATGATTAGGAAAATAAAGACAAAAACGATTCGGGTATATAGTATAGAAGTACACATTTATCACTTGGGTATTATTGGGTTATTTGATAGTTACAATATACATTAACAATATACAATTTTTTGGATAGTAATAACAATGTGTTCAATTGGCATATCCGGACGAAAACTAAATAGATTACAGTTTATACGTGTGTTCTTCGACGACCCGCGTGCATACGTTTTCAAATGCGTAACTGCTTCAGCACGTCGGGACAGAAATCGTTCAGGTTCGGATCATCGTCGACGGCTATCGCGTAATAACAACGAGCGTGTCCAGTCCGCGCAGCCGCTGTCATGTTCATTATCTTCAGCGCGGCGTCCGGCGTGAACGATTCGCCGTGGCGTAACCCGTGATCCCGGGCGTACGTCATCGCGTCGTACACGAAAGCGTGACACGCGACCGGCGAGCTGATGGTCCAGTCGTCGTACTCGACCGCGGGACCGGGAGCGCGGTACACTTGGCCGCGGACCGCCACCACGCCGGTGTCCAGCACGGTGCCGCCGAACTCCCAGAGCAGCGCCAACTGCACCGCGAACACCGCGAACCCGGACCTGTTGCTCAGGTCCATGCCTCGGAACGGCGAACACTCCAGACACTGTTCCAGTCGCACGTGCACCACGTTCAACCGGTCGCCGACGTGTTTGGCTTTCTGCAGCTCGGCCAGGCTCGACAGCAGCGGCACCTTATGGGAACAAACCATCAATCGTATTTATAAATGAATTTATTTGCCTTACGGTTGACCGCTAATCGTTTACAAATTAATCTTGTAGCGTAGACCGAAATGTTGGTATTCAACGGTGGGTCCATAATGTTTATTATTTTTTTTTTTTTTTTTTTTTTTTTTAATGTAACCATATAAAAACGAACGACTATTAATGGAGCCGGGTTTAACTGTCATTGCGAATCTCTTAACGAATCTCTTGAATGAATAACCGTACGTCATAGTATCTACGAAAATAACCGTATACTTAAAATATGCAACTTTGAACGGATCATATTTTAAAATTTACTTAATAGCAAGTGTACTTAAATATTATATTTTATATATTTTTATTTATTTTTTGTTTTTTCATAGTAAAATCTCAATTCCTTCCGTTGTGACGTACCGAAAAACAATTTGAAAGGTCTGGTGATCAGCCATTCAATTTACCACTTACAAATCACCTTACCCAAAGACGTACTTTAAGGTGTTGGGAGTTCACCCTCTTCCAAAAATGTTTAATCTATTTTATACACTTATTATAGGATTCAGGTTCTTAAACGTCTTAAATAGTAATTATTAAATGGGTAGTATAATAATTTATAGTTAATTGGATTGGTTCATTTATTAACCGTAGAATAATCTAGTATGGCACTACTCACCACCCTAACCTAACAATATGGTCTAGTTATGACCAAACTTGAAATTCGATTTCGGCACCACTGCATACAGAGGCAAGAAGAAAATTATTAAAACCAATGAACACCAATTGTGCATTATATCGTTGATTTAATGATAGACTATAAAATATTTAGTGTATTATAATATTATGAAGTCAATGCACTTACATTTTATTCGTCTTATATGTCAATATTCGTATATATTGTTTATTCGTAGATACTATTATTAATTTTGATGACTAACAACGAAGATAATAAAGTTCAATTTATTATATTGGTTTTGTTTATTATAATATCAAAGGTTATTGAATGTTGATTTTCTATTCAAAATTAAAAATGTTTACATTTTGAAATAAATAATTATTACCAAGAAAACCCACAATATTCTAATTATGAAAAAATGAATAATTTGTGGTAATGGCGAATAGAGATATCTTATAAAGCTAATATTTGTGTATGCTCATAAAATATGATTGTTTTTCTTATAATAATTGGAATTTTATTTTACACAATTATATATCTATTACAGTAGTATAGCGTGAGCCTCATTTAAATCCATCAGTTAATTCTTATCTTATGAACTGACTGAATCACCGTAATTTGGTGACTGTTTTCATATTTTAATTAATAATGTTACATAATAGTTTCTTTTATAAAAATATATATATATTTATAGGATATTACTTTCATAAATATTATTACACAATTATAGTTTACCGCATGTTTTTTTTTTGACGTGTATTAACATTTTTAAATTATTTTATTCTTAAAAATCGAGTAAAACAGTTGTTTAAACGAATTAAATACTAAATGTTTAACAACTACGTTTATTATTCATGAGCTTATAAATCCCCCGTGTTTCTGTGTTATTGTGTAGGTACTAATACATCATAATTTCTAAACGATAAATAATAAAAAACTGCAAGGAACGGTTAGAAATAAGCGATTGTGTTTTATATTATATAAATTATGAACTATTTCGGGGGAAAAAAACGATTTTTATGCTATGTAAATCTGTAACTAGTTATATTTTTAAATTTCAACACGGATGAGTCTTATTTTTCTAAGACTAGTTAGGATTTACATGTTTAAAGTGATTGTAAGCAAATGATAATATTTAAAATGTTATTAAATTTCTATATTTCATGAATGTCACCTTGTTACAACCGATAAGGCTACAAAAGTAGAAATAATAAAACAGTGGTCATATTACAGTAATTACTTTTATCATTCTATAGATAGAGTACTGAGCGTAATAAGTTACGAACTTTATCACCTAAAAAAAAATATATCAAGTACACTATTTTAATAAAGGTTTTTAATAGAGCTGTTGAAGTTAAAAGTTAAAAGGAATACTTTAAATAGTAATATATCATTATACTATATTTTTTTGTCCATTAACTGACCGTGAAAATAACAATAAGATAGTATGCCTAATCAAACATAAATTCTTATTCAATACTTTTAATCGAATTTAAGCTGTTTGCGACTTATCATTGGACTGGTTACCTCTGACCTACTAGGCGATGAGTAAATAAAAACTAGACGTGTTTTACATTTTTATTTTTACTGTTGTAAAAATATATGAAACGGACCAAGGTACAAAGTTTTATGCATCATTATTAAATGTTTCGCATTGTGTTCAATATTAAATTTCAATTATTATCGTTTCAAAACTATTCATTCAATATTTGTTAGATTTTAAAACACCATCGTGTCGTCGAAAAGATAAATACGTGTATTATCCGTTCAATAGTATATTAGGCTCGATGGTAGTTAAAATATAACTTTTACCAAAATTAATCAAAAAATTATTTAAGAAATTGAAGATGACTTTCTCTTCGATTTTAAAATAATATTATTACATTTTAATTGCCTTATTTTGAATTATTTTGAATATTTTTGGTATTTGAACTTATGATGATAACGAACAGTTATTTAGGTTTATTGTGTATCTCTATTGGTTAGTTAATATTTCAGGCTGTACGTTTGATATACTTACATTTAAACTTTTTTAATTTCGTTAATTAAATATAAAAAAACTCACAAAAAATTGTAAATAATACTTCTGAAATAAACTATCCATATGAATACAATTATGTAAATAATATTAGTATTCAAGACGAGCAATTAAAATGTTAATTAGAAATGTTTATTTAAATTATCTTATCTTCTGTAAGTTACTGTGTTTTTTATTCGTTTTTCCATAAATCGTTTATTTAGTTTAACTTCAATAGATAAATTTATAACTGCTAATATCTACAGATACACTACAGTCTATTTAGAGATTTGATATATATACATATATACACGTGTAAATAAGTAATATAATTATGCTTAGACTTTTTAATCATAAAGTTTCTTATAAATAAATAACTAAAAAGTTTATGCATAATTGTATAACTACACATTTAGCTTCATAGGATATATTTATTAGAAATAATTATAAATACGTATTATAAATTATAAGAAAGAATATTTTTTATTTTTTATTTGAAAAAATTATACATTTTGAAGTAACCATTTCAGTAATATATTTACGTTATTTCCGAAAGATAAAAATATGTTGAGCCGTGGAAAAATGCGAACAGTTCAAAGTTGTAATTACGAGTATACTTCTAAGTTGCAATGACCTAGTTTAAATTCTCTGGTTTCACAACTTAATTAAATTAAAATGATGATGAATATTTATATTTTTGTTGTTTGAAAACCAATTAAGTTGATAAGATTAGTCAGAAAATAAACTTGTTTTTCATTTGATTTCAATTTAGTTTATATATATATCTGTTAATGTTCAATTATTTAATATATTTGAAACATTTTTAACTATATAAAAGTTTTTGAATTTTTCAAAAATTAAGTCATTAACTCCAATGTCCAATCACATAAAATTAATCTAAATAAGTAACTATGTCCACCCCGTAAATTACTAAATTTGCTTTTGTAGACTTCGTGGTTTATTTTAAAAATATAATGAACAATTATTATTAAAAATATAAACAAAAACAAAAAAATAACTTTTTAAAAATATTCTTCTCTTTATGTTTTGGTCAACATACAAAAATATTCTTGTACAGGTTTATGATTAGTAATTTTTTCGTGTCAAAATAATGTACACATGTCAGTCAACGTGATATTGAAATCATCTATACATCTCATGGTAGATAAATATTTGATAGAAGCATTAAAAGTTAAGACTTTAGTCGAAATGCATATCTCGTGCGCATTGTTGTTTGTTTCTGTGATAGTATAAATTAAAATAAATACTTATAATGCAATCTACTATATTTGTTAATTATAGGATACTAGCTGAATTATTCAGTTTTGTCAGTGAAAATAAATGCTTACCTTTATGTCAGATTAGGTTGCTATAGGCAAATAAAAAATATTATAATCGTGGATTTGTAAATTTCATTATAAATCATACAACATTTGTTTATCGTTTTAAAAATTAACATATAATTAAAATAATATATACGTACATTAGGTAATTATTTTGGTAAAATCTTTATGATTTTATCTAGTATGATCTTAAAAGTAAAAACCAACCAATACAATTTAAAACAACATATCACCAAGATCGTAATACAAATTATTTTTAATAATTTTATTAATAATTAATATTATTACCTAATGATTAGTTGAGTATACGTTATCATTTTTATTAAATTAACTTTAAAAAAATTTCATCATACCTAAATAACGAATGTTTTGCATAAAAGGAATTATCAGCTATAATTCCTCAGGGTGGTAAAATCTAACGGTCGTATGAACAGTTTTATGGAAAAATTTTGTAATTACCCATAGATTTTTTTTAAATTAATATAATATACGGATATAAATTATTACAATTATTATACACAAGTTTCACTCAGGGATATGCCAGGATGAGAATTCTCTACCCCTTAGTGAATTACAAATCAACTCTCCAAATGAAATCATCTCTCCTTCTCTATACCGCAATAATAAGAATTTTTGCAATTTATACATATTTCGTATAAATTGGAATTTTGAGCACTTATAAAAAAAATTGTGACTTATGATTTTAGATTTTTTTTATCACTTAAGGAACAACTTATAAGAAAACTTGTATTAAATTTTCAAGATTTTCTGGCCGGCCCAAAAATTTTATCGTTATTTTAAAAAAAAAAAAATTAAAAAAATTGAAAATTTCAATTGTCTATAAATAGCTCGATAAAAATCAAAATGAAAATTTAACAGTGTATAGAGAACGCTAATCCAAACATTTGGTGAAAATTTCAAGTATTTACATCGATTAGTTTTTGAGTTATAGCTAAATAAAAAATTTGATTTTGTCGAAAACTGGTTTTGTGTAAAAACTCCCGTTTTTCCCTTATTTTTTTAGGGTTTTTCCCGTCGCATTTAAAAAATATTGAAAACTTTTTACTTTTGACTCTCTAAAGTACCAACTAGATTCACTTTCCTTTCAGAAAAGTTGCTACATAAGCAAATCGAAGCATTTTTACTGCCAAAAAAGGTGTCGTCATACACAAAAAAAAAAAATTAAAAAAAAAAAAAAACACACATCATTGTAAAACCAATAGATTCCATCACTCCGTTCAAAATCTAAAATATCTACAAAAATGAATATAATAGGTACAATGATTATAATTTTTTTCTAGACTGCTTATTGGCAAACATCTTCAATAATTTCTTTATAGTCTAATCTTTTTGTGATTTCTGATTCTATATTGAGTATTATATTACAATATTTCTACGAGTATATTACACCAGGCAACTGTCTCCATTGCCCCCCCTAAATATGGCATTGAAAATATGGCCAAAAAATAATTATTTTACGATTGTTATTACTTTTGCTGTATTTTTTTCATTATTACCATGAAATATTTTTTTTTATATAATATTTTAGTCTTAACTTCTTTCATCTCTACGGTAAATTTACAAGTATCATAAACATTTTGCACACCATAAATTTCAATTACAAAGTTTAGATAAAGTTAATATTAGGTGTTTTGTTATTACTCGTATTATACTTACTTTAAATATAATAATTTTATTCCAATAAAAATTTGTAATGAAAAACGTAGTTTTTTTGTATTACTCGTATAGTTATTGTATGGTTTTATTATTAGTTATTGTATAGTGTGTTACCACTTTAAAACGAATTTTACTAAACGAATCATAGAAATTTTATAATATTATAGGTAATGTTTGATCAGAATTAGAAAAAACTAGACTTTTCTTACATACAGAAAAAAACTTAATTTCCATAAAAAAATACCCATATACAAAAGTAGATACCTTATCTGTAGTGTTTAGTATTAAATATTATGAAATTTTCTTTTTTGGCATAAATTTTAATTTTGAAAAAGTGCTAATAAAAAAATTATACATTCAAACTATCTACACTACGTTTAACAACGCGACACCAACAAACTAATATATTGTTTGAACCCTAAAAGGTCTTGTTGATGGAAATAATTAGCGTGGGATGAATTTGAGTGCGTTAGTTTCCATCAAACATTAAACCGCGTTCAGACCAAAATAACTTTGTGGAAAACTTTGTCGTCATAAATAATTTTTGATAATTGTTTTCGACAAGGCTGTCAATAATAAGGAAAAACATAAGTCCAGACCAAAGAAACATTATTGACTATATTTTGTATTTAGCGAGATGTTCTACAAAGAGGATATAGTAGTGGCAGCAGATTGTACAATTATTTTAAGTTTTATTAAAAAAAGGGATTTTGGGTTCATACTAACCTCCAACGTAGATAAACTATTAATGGAACAAATATGCTGAATAATCTTAACCATAATGATATGGATTTATTATCTGACGAACTAAGGTAAATAAATAGTTACATGTTTTCTAGACACCATTATATTTGATTATGCACTCAGAACAATTTAATCCTTGTAATTTAGTAAATATTATGCTAATAACTGATAACACCATGAAGTGTTGTCATTAAACTAACAGACAAAAATTTAAAAACATCGTTGCCAACAATATTTATCAACATTCTTTGATTTTAATCACTTCCGAAGTGGAAATAAAATGTTGTTGCCAACTTCGTTGAAAACAAAAAGTTTACCATTTTAAAAGAATCATTTAAAATTTTTTATTGCCAACAATGTGGAAATTGTGTGTTGCCCACATATTTGTTTTGGTCAGAACGCAACTTCAGACAGGTAAAATGTTATGATTATTTTTGAAAGATTTTTCGTTACTATTTTAGTAAATTGTAAGGTTCGTTGGGGTCGTGAAGAGCACTAATTATCGATCAAAAAGTGTTCAAATATTACCCTTGGAAATTATAAGAAATAAACAGTATACAATTTAAACTGATAGGCCAAAACTAAATTATCACTTGCGAAATTAACACCACATGTAAAACACCAACTTCGGATTCAGTACTACCAGCAAGATTATACTATGGTAGAACCTAATCAGGGGTCGTGGAAAACATGAAAAAAAAATCTGTCAACTCGTTAATGTTGCAGTCTTGTATATGTGTACGCATATTTTTTCCGTTTCCGGCACTCGAATACCCACGAAATGGAAGAACAAAATCGCGCAGCTATGTATCCAACTGCGCGCAATACCTCAGTACCAATAAGCAGTGCTTGAATTGGGAATGGGGACTGAGGACCTTGTTAATTTGTTCAAAAATCTTATCACACCCCAACTTGATGAAAAATTCCAGGTACGCTTTGTTTTTTTTTTTTTTTTATAAGTAATAACGTCCTCTGCTTATACGTACAAATGTGTACGACGTATTATATTAATTAGAGTTGCCAGCGGCGGTGTCACTTACCGGCTGTTCGTCGTCGTGTAACGCGGGTCGTTTGTCGGACCCGATGCCTTGCACGACGAACACGTTGACGCGACTCCAGTTGCCGACGGCTCTCAGCACGGACTCGAGTGAGCACACCAACAGCCGCGGCACGTGCGTCGTGCTGTTGGCGAACACATAGTGCACGTCGCCGGTGCCCGCGTCCGCCGCCGCCGTCGTCAACATAGTGGTCCGGCACTCGGTGACCGCGAGGCCTGCGCGTCCCAGCGCGATCGGGTCACTGGACGCCGAACACGATTCTCGCTTGGAAACGTGGTGCAGTGCGGATGCCACCGCGAGCACGCTGTCTTCGGCTGCCGGAGCCACGGGCTTGCTGAACCCGACCACCACGTATGTGGCCGTGACCAGACACAACACGAACACCGCGGTCGCGAACGTCCACGTAAACATTACCGTCAACTGATCCGGCAGCTCGGACATAATCTTCTGCGCGCCCTTGTTCACCTTGGCCATGTGACACACGGAATCGTCGTTGCCGATAGGCGAGTAACGACATTTCCGGCATCCCTTCATCCGTGAAAAAGGATCGCGCACGCGTGTGGTTTGTTTTTTTTCTCGCGCGCAACGATTATCAGTGATTGTATGTCAATGGCCGGAACACCGAATGGAAACGTCCTAAGGAAATTTCATTCACCGCCTGGAAAACATGACAACTTGTTAACATTATCTATTTATTTTGAAATCTAATAATGTTGTTCAACGGGTAAACGTAAATATGTACATATAACGTGTAAGACTTTTGACGACGTTTTAAATCAACGCGATTGGTGTTTGAATTCGAGTACTCAGTTTGGACGAGAAAAACAATTTTTTAAATGTTTTTTTTTTTCGATATTCTAAGTATGTTACAATTGAATCGCACTTATAAAAAATGTATTGCAATCGGTTTGATTTTTAATATTTACAATAGAAAATACTTCAAAATGGAACTAATTTAATTTTCGAATTATTAAGTTTATATAATGCTATTCTAATACAGTATTAATATGTAGTTTAATGTTTATAAATGTATTGAAATAACTTAATATCAATAATAAAACATTATAATAGAATATGTTTATATTTATTATTATTTATTTTTCTTTCATTTTTGGTGTATACAATTAGTAAAATTTATTTTTATTTTTAAATAAGTATGTGCGAGTGATGCGGAAATACGAGTTTAAAGTAGCCACTCATTGATAACATTTTATACAGTGATTAATTATAGTTTGCTTGTCCAAAAGTATACGATAAGACGTTCATTTTAGGTACTCTTTGGAGACATCTAGAATATAGAATAATAGTCTTATATGTAAGTATTAATAATTTGTCGTTAATAATATGATTTGGCTACGTTTTTTACTACGCAATGGAGAGATAAAAAAATAAATTAAATTTTATTTTTATTAAACTATTTCATTAATAATAATTTTCATTTATATTCAATTATTTCCATATTATGGGTAAATATATTGAGTACCTATGTACAATTTTCTTTTTTAAAAAACATTTTAAATTATAATCAATTAATTTTTTAATGAAACAGATTTGTTAAATTTATTAAGAGTTTCATGACTTTAATAGACAAAGCGATGAAAATAAATCTGATTGTTTATTATTAATTGGATTAAGTTATTACTTGGGATGATCGTATGCGATTTACAAATTATTATGCTAATTATTTTAAATATTATTTTAACTACGACTTGGAAGTGTAAAATTCAAGTGGCAGTACTATTTCAAGTGATTATACCGAATATTATCATAGATTCTTATTATTATTATTATTATTATTCATACGGTGCCAAAATGTTCAACCCAAAAGAGCCCACGAGTGGTTATGACTCATGACCATTAATTTTAAAGAAAATCTATTTATAATTTTATCATTCTTTAACTCCTAAACATATACCATGAACAAATTTAATAATGAAATACACGAAAAGAATCATTATTTATATTTTATATGTGATTTATAGAGTAACAATGTTAAAATCTTTCAAAGTTCAATACATTTTTAATTTAAGTAAGATAAGTATAGATATGTGCAAATAGACAGCAGATTCAGCATTTACTGCTGCTTCTGAACGTTTTTCCAGGATTTTCTTCGGTAAAATTTAATCTCCAAATTAATTATTATAACAATTACTAGTTAAAAATTCTCCTAAATGCTTAAAAGTTTTTTTCTTTACTTTATTATTTTAGGTCTAACTACAAACAAATTTAAAAGCCGCTAGCATCAACACCAGTTTTCATAATAGTTGGATTATGAATATACCAAACAATACATATATACGTGTATTTTACATTTATTTAGAATTAATATTTTGAACGATTTCTACAAAATTTGTAAGCTTTTGTAAAGGCAGGGTCAATTAATAGTTCTGGGTTCTCTACTACTTATAAACATATTAAAAAAAAAAAATGTAAAACTACTGAAAATGACTTACGTAATAAAAATTGAACCTATAGCCTTGGAATAAAACGTTGAAACAGAAAACTTTTTTTGCTGCTAACTGAATATGTTGCAATACGTATACAATAAACGCACAGACAACATCCGATTACAATCATGAAATAAGTTAATTGGAAAAATATTCTCGATACCACGTACCATATAGTACTAGAAATAACACCTATACTAATATTATGAATTCATGCGAGTAAACAATATTTTCCCGTTGTCGTGTTGAGCCAAATAATGTAAATGTTTACAATTTCCGCGTGATGTTCTAACACAACATAAAAAGCCATCCTATACGAATATATGTATAACATCGAGACAGTTTCAATTTGTGGCATTTTAATTATTTACATGAAATTGTTTAGATGTTTTATTTTATCTGGTTATGCGAAATTATTGTTGTAGATTAAAAATTGAAAATGTATATTAACATTCTTAATTTTTATAGGTACATTTATTCACGAACAAAATATATGTATGCAAAATATATCAATTTGATGTACAAATTCATATTAAAAAAATATAGATTTGTAACATTTAATTTTTATTCGAGTGTTTTTTGTACTTCGTTCTGTAACATTTAAATTGTATATCGATCAGTACATTTTATTTCATTGATTATTTTATAATTGAATTTTTATAACATATTTTCTTTTTAGATTTAAAGTATTAAACTTTAATCAGGAATTAAATATTTCAGTTGAAAGATAGTGGTTATCAAATTATGTGCCTAATTTTTGAAGATTTCGAGTCTTCAAGTTCATGAATTAATCTTTCGAAGTTATAAGTAAATAACTAGAATTATTTTTGTTAATTAAATAGAGGGCTATACATTTTAACATTATTTTATCATTTTTTTATAGTTTTATGATAGTTTTATGATAGCATTTTGGAAGATTTTAAAAATTACTTTCTTGAAAAATCTACACTGCTTTGCCTTTTGAAAATGTTTTAGAATACATAAATGCAATTATTAATTTAGAAAATTCAATATATAATTTATATAAAAATTAATATAAATTTAATATATCCATTTGGAGTCTAAAATGTCATTCGTGAAAATTAGTTTTATTAAAATTAATAATTATTATTTAAATTAACTAACAAATTAATAAAATAAATGTGTTAAAATATTCCTAAATTCCTTCATTCCTAGAAATGTAATTTATTTTGTCATATTTTAATCAAAACACCAAAAATATAGGTTAAATGAACTAAACTGTTTTATTGAATCTACCTAGTGTTATACTTTCTTTATGTACTTGACTGTACGGAGTTAATAGATTAAAGTAATATAATAATATAATCTCTGGTATATTTCTGAGAACTTTTATACGCCAAATATAAAATAGTATATTATTTATGAATACAACAGTGTGATTTTGTAATATAATATATTGGTGATTATATACAGGCTTTAAAACCAGCTTGACCTTATAGCAATGGTCAAAGAATACATTTTTAAAATCTTTAGTATTGCAAATTAACATATACTTCCAACATTCACTTTATGGGTTAACAAAATTTAAATCAAATGTCGATGTGTGATTAAATCTCATATCTCACTCAGTATCACTGCTCAACGAACAATAATTATTCTTCATTATTAATTTATTGTTTCAGGTAATGTATTTATTTAATATTTAATTTCGATTAAATGTTTAAACCATCGTAAATGTATGGTATTTTGTAAAGTCGATTGTAGTTCAGTACGTAATTGGACAATAATTTCACATCTTATTGAGTTGTGTACACAATGGTAGGATGTATGAGTAAGTATATAATTTATTCAAATTTATATTTTTGAGTTATTAAGAACTAATTCAACAACTAGGCAAACCAAAATATTCATAAATATATGAAGTACATAACACAGGCAACTTTTTCATAAATTACATATTTATGTGTAAGGATATATTGGTGTTTTAAAAATGTATAAAGTATTTTGTCATAGTATACCTACCTATTGTCTCATAAATTCTATTTTTCATACCTTATTAGTTATGAAATAATTAAAAGTTCACTGTTCACAATATCATACCATGTAGAAATGTGTGTGAAGTGCAATGAGCCAGTCCACCTATAATTAAGATTAATTTACATTTTCCACTTACAGATACGCAACGTATACGAATGTAATTATGTAATACTTTATATTTGAATTAAATTAGGAACTGGTCAAATAATTTTTACATACATAATATAAGTATAAGTTGACCTTTGTTCATTATTTAAATTGCATAATGCCAATGTCAATGGTTTATCAGATTAAAAATGATTCATCGTTCTTATTGGTGAACATCATTATCAATTAAATTCTAATTTTTAACTGTAGAAAATCTGAAGAAGTATAAAATATTTTTCAAAAGCCGATAGCCGTAAATTCAGATTATAATGCATATACTAACATGGTTGGTTTTAGATTGAATAATAAATATTATCTGTACGTATAGAATTATAAATTACCCAAATGAAAAATTAACAGATTAGATTGAAGTCAAACTTTAAATTATTATAATTGATAAACATTTTTTTCTAAATATAACTTTAATGTTAAATGATAAACAACCTATTCAGAATAATAATGACTTGTATTTAAAAATAAAAGTTGTAATATACCATTTGGAAACCAAAATTGGTATTAAATATCAACTAACCATAAATACGAAGGTGAATTCCTTAATAAACTGTTGGAAATGGAGTCTTCTTTTAGTAATATAATAAAATTAACACTTATATAATAACTAAAAAACAACATTTAGTGTAATTTGAACATACAACAATTATTGCTTATTATTATTTCTTCGTATTTTTTTTTTATTTTTTTTGACGATTTTTGTAATATCTTAGGAAATCAGTAAGATATACGAAAAACTATTGATATGTTACAAGAGTATATTTATATGATTTTTTGCTGTCTCAAAAAAAGTTTGCAGACCAAAGAGGCTACATAATCATATTTCCACAAAAATCAAAGATAATACGTGCTCCATAGTTTTTAAATTATACATTACTTCTTACCTTATACTTCCGAACATTAAGTATTTTTAATATTTTCAAAAGCATTTCAAGTTTCAAAAAATGTAGAAACAGTATACCCAGAGCTTATAGTATGTATTATTACACCCTTTTGGCGGACAGTAATATCAGTATTATTATAGCCATCAATTATAATATTATTATAAAACATGTGGATTTCGACTGTTCTTGTTTCGTGTCGCACCCGGAGTGTAGTTTAAATATAATAAACGTGTCAGAAAATCCCACACGGGGCCCCACAAGGGGGGAGGAGTCAGGAGAACCCATGGCACTGGGGCCCGGACTTTCGAGAGGACCGGCGTTTATGCAAATAATTACTTCAAAATAAATTAGAAAAATGTTTCAAATACATTTTTTTCTAGGATGCCGTGAGCCTATTGTGTAAATATCAAAGCGGCGTCGTTAATTTTTAACATACAATTTAAGTTTGTACTATGTATGTAACATGTTTTCAATTTATAAAGAATACCTATAAATTTGTTGATATTTTACTTTTTAATTATAGCTACTCTTATATAATCTAATTATAACATAATTATACATAAATATAATAACATAATTATAACATAAAATTAATATTTAGGGTATATTCATATCGAAAAATGAATTGTTATTTAAGAGGGGCCCGGATTTAGTTCTGTACCCGGGTCAAAAATATGATATGGGGAGCCTGATCGCACAAAGCATTTTTTGGATTTACGGTGCAACACTTACAGGTCTAATGTACAACACGTGTTGTCCGCGAAAGTGCTGTTGACCATTGCAGAAGTAGTAGTGTTAGCTCTATGGCGGGGGGGGAGGCAAGTGGGAATCCTTCCCTCAGTTCGCTGTTGGTATAAGGGCGCTTTTTAGTTTATGAAAAATAAAAAGAGTCATTAACATATTTTATTATCACCTACGTAAGAGCACTGAATTTTTATAAACCCCAAGCGTCAAATTTCCTAGATCCGTCTCTGAGAAGTGGTTAGTCTTTCGTCCATCGAACGCTCCGCGCTGGTGTGTGTACAAGTACATTTTTACACTCAGGCACGTTCCAGTACCCGGATTCTAGGTAACACTTATCGAATGTTATTTCGATACATTCACCTAACGTTATCAATGTTCGAACAGCCGTCGCTGACGCGCAGGTGTGATCGTCGAACTGTTTTATTGGAGGACCGGTTATCGGCGAAACTTTTGCGGTCGATTCGCCCCCGCCATTGCCGTGCGGTGGAGTGCCGCTGATCAAGCGATCGGAGTTTACTGCTCAGTACCCTACCGGCCGGCTGACGATCACGACTACGCGGTACAACCATCTGTATCCAGTGTAACCCAACGGCTGTTCTGACACTAACTAACCGGTAAAACGTTCATTTTCACTTATTTCTTTCATTCCTACTATCTTGCCACATCACCGACGCAAGCGGTCGACTTTCTACACGCCGCGACAAAATGGTTAACAAGCCCAAAGTAGAGAAACGCAAGCAGATCAGTGTCAAGTCCATCGCGGACGTTGAGGATGTGGTGGCCATGAAGAAGACGTTCAACCGACACCTGCACTTCACACTGGTCAAGGATAGGAATGTGGCCACCATCCGGGATTATTACTATGCGCTGGCATACTCGGTCCGGGACAGCCTGGTCTCCCGATGGATCCGGACACAGCAGTACCAATACGCGTTAAACCCGAAGGTAAGTTTCTTGCTGAACACCGGTTCATCATGACGTACATGTGGTTTTCTGATCCGATGTTCGATAATTAACTTCCCTTGGCTAACGCCGATAAAATGTTTGATATTCGATTAAAACGTTGATGAAAAGATAAGAAACGTTTTTTTTTTTTTATTAGAAATAAATAAAACTAAATAAATACGCTAGTCAACGAACAAAATTTTACGAACATCGAGACTGCATTTTGCGCGCTAATTCTCTGGATCTGTTGAATACATTATATTATATCACAATCATATAACTTAATAGTTGTTTAAATCTTTGGTCCTATAATTAATCTTAATACATATTGTACACTTCTAAATACTAAGAAAAATTATTTACTATATCCGAAATGAATATATTAACTGTTCATCTCTATTATAGAAAACAGATAAATGCATGGCGAAAAATTTGTTATAAGTAGAATTTCAGAGAGAGTATAGAAATTAGCTCGTAGAGAACCTATAGTAATTATTGGTTATACAAATCTAATTTAATGTAAATAATAAAATACAAAAATTAATCTATTTTTTTAATTTTTTTTTTATTAAACTTCGAATGGTATAATTCAGGGGTCACCGAATAATTTTTATGGTGGTCCGTTTTGTATCTAACTAAAATTTTTCCGTTCTTTAAAACGTATTGAAATACTATAAATATTTAAAAACCATATAAAATTTACGCAACTGTCAAGGTTCCGATGTGGATTACGGTCTTCTAGTTAATCCCTGGTATAACCAGTTCAACTTACATACAAATGGAGGATTTGAAGTAAATCAAAAACGTTTTGAACCAATGTATGGTCAATTTAGATTTTGGAAGTTGTGTTAAAAATGATGTGTACTTTAGAGCTAGACTTTGAAAATAAAAACAAATTAATGGAATGTCAAAAAATGTAAATAATTATTCATAATAATAACAAATAAAAATTAATTTCATATTAAATAATAAATTTCATTATTATTTTTGATGGGCTTCAAATTTGTCGAGTATTGATTACTTTTTATGATTATTGAATAAAAATATTTTAATAAAATAAATGCATTATCGGACTTAACTGCAATTATTTAATAGTTCTAAAATACGTTATATTATCTTATGGTTCGCCCAAATACAGTTTTATTATCTTACATGAATTTATGTAATTTTAGGTATTTTTTTTATACAAAAAACTTGGTAATTTTTATTTTTAGTATACGAAATAAAATACTAAATACATTCGAACTTAACTCAGAATTTAAAACTATCTACTGTCTATTTAACTATCTAACATTGAAATATCAAACAAAATAAAATAACAATTGTATATCATTATTTATCATGTATAACCTTAACTATTATATTTGCAATGTAATTTAAAAAAGTGTGTATTATACATATTAATTATAGTAAATTATACATCGAATTTATTTTTAGAAACTTTTATCTGAACCGAAAAGCCGGTAAACCACTTGATTACATTAAAACAAATGTATGTATAATATGTACATACGAGAACATATTATAACACTTGAATTTTAAAACAAAAAATAAAAAAATAGAAATTTTACAGTTTTAATAACAATATAACTATCAGGTTGCCAGCTACTTCTACTTAATGTCAGCGCCACAAATTTAAAAATTGTTTTTATATATATAAAAAAAAAAATTATACTTGTATTTGATATACTATTTCGTTGCCTACATTAAGGTTTTATTTTAAATGGGATTACTGAGTTTTCTATTTTCTTATGTAGGAAAATCATATAATAATGGCCTAATTTTAAAAGGATTTCTTTCAAGTATATCATATAACATACTGTATATTTTTTAACAATTGAAATAATTATGTACAATCATTTATTTTCTTCTGTGTGTATGAAAAACAACAACTTTGTTTCTTATCAAATCTTTTATAGCGAAAAATAAAGAAAGTAAATTTACATAAAAGATACCATATAAACTGTAGTAGATTATATGTCTTACGTATAATATTTAAACATACTCACGTATATATAATATAAATCTAATCAATAATTCAAAATACAACATTTCAACAATAATACTTACAAGATAAAGCTGACCACTGAATGTACTATAAGCTATCCATTAACACTGTACGCAAAATATTGTTTCAAAATTATTCTTCAACATAAGGTACTCGATTTCTACACTGTCGTAAAAAAACTTGAGCGTCAGAACTCATACATAACCTCAAGACTATTGTTTCAATTTCTCAGAAATGCTTGCAAATAAACTGCTATAGTAGATATTACGTGCGCTATCTTTATTTCACTTGGTTAATTTGATTTATCTTAAACTACGGTATTTTCTTTTAAATATGAACAAAAATAATCAGGGTCTTTACTACTACATAAATAAATTATCTAAATTCTTAGATATTATGCTGTTTAGAAGGAAAGTATAAACATATTAATCTATGTAGGTACATCCGATACAAAATTAAATATACAAACCCTATGTCTTTGGAAGTATAAAACAAAAATATAGTTTTTTTGTTTGTCTATTAGGTGTGATTACGTAAAGTATCTATATTATGTACTCATATATTATATGTATCCTATTACCATAAGATCATGACTTTAAACAGTAAATATATTTAAATATTTTCATAGAGTTCATAAAACAATAGTACTTGTTACTCAAAATATCAAAAATTTCATATTAACTATACATTAAATGTAGTTATGTCAATAGTCATTAATCTATCTATGAAATCCAAGTATCAAAAAGGAGCTAAAAATTATAAAAGTTAAAATCATTCTTATAGCCTTTAGACCAATATATTTTTTCTAAACGACTGTTTTGAGAATAAGTCAATTAAATTACGAGGTAAATTAAAAAAAAAAAAATCTATTTGCAATAAAACTTATTCTGCCAATACAAGTTGTATTTTTTATTTTGGTGATATTTTAAAATAAATTGTCCGTTATTGTCTATTTGTATTCTTAAATTCAAAAAGTTATCAAGGCAAGGTATCATATGTAATAAACCTACGATTCGTTTTTAAAGTGGCTATATAATTTTACAATATTTAACATTATATATTGAATATTTTAATTATATTTCTTAGCATGAAATATTTGTCAAAAAAATGTAAATTCTTATATGACTCTTATACTCGAAAGTTGAGGAAAACTGGTTTAGTATAATGATTATTTTTTTGTATTTTAATTTTTTGTTAAATGATTAAAATGATTTCAGAAGAGATATTAAAATATTATATTTTAAATTACATTCTAATCTAACCTAAATTATATAAAACTATTAAAAATTAATATTACAAATGAATTCTAAAAAAATATTAAAAATTAAATTAAAATTGAAAATTATTAAATGGTTAATACTCGTAAATAATTATATAAACAAATAAACAAATAATTTATATATACCTATATATGTCGTTGGCATATGGTTAAATCAGACATTTTACTAATTGCCTAAGCATGTAGTTAAATAATTTAATTGCAATTTCACTATCTGCCTAGACATTTAGCTAAATACCTAGTTATTTAATAAAATGACTAGGCATTTAATTAAATGCTTGCTTCAAGTCAGGTAAATAATAAAAAAGAAACAGTTTTATTTTAAAAATTGAATTATTTTTTCTATTAATTATTTGTTGCTCATTTGTATAAAAAAAAACTAAGTATTATTTATTAATATGTTAAACACGTAAGTACATGAAATATGTTTAATTTCGAGTCCATTGGTACTATTGTTTTAAAATTTAAATTAAAAAAATATATGGGTAATTATTACTAACTAGATATGATAGTGTGAGTATAAAAAATGAATGAAAAGATTAGGTTACAAATTTTTGTTAGTTTTTAGTTATTACAAGTTGTTAAATGTTATTGTTGTGTGGCATTTGTTAAATCATTTAACATTTTTTTTTAAAACATAATCACCGACTGGTTTGACATTGCCGCTTTCCTACTCGACAGTTATTTTTAACAAAACCTTGACCGTTAAAAATTGATAAGTTAGTTATCTTATATATATATATATATATATATATATATATATATATATATATATATAATGTATATATATATGTATATTAATTATCAAGTGAATAAGACCTTGGAAATATTTTACATATTAATATATAATATTTAGTTTTTTTATACAAAAAAGTCAATAAATAATTAATAGAAATAATAGTTCAATTTTTAAAATAATACAAACTGTTTCATTTTTATTATTTGCCTGACTTGAAACAGGCATTTAATTAAATGCCTAATAATTTTATTAAATAACTTAGCATTTAACTAAATGTTGAGGCAGATAAAAAAATTGTATAAAAATTAAATTCTTTGACTTTATGCCTAGGCATTTTTAGTAAAATGCCTGATTTGACTATATGCCTACGACATAATATATATATATATATATATATATATATACTATATATAATATAAATAATAGCTTATCCTAGAGCATTATCATATTTTTAATGTACGACTGTTTTCGAATTAAAAATTTATCGTTATATATATATATATACAAAATCAATAAAATCACAATTGAATATGAAAAAATGAAATCGCAAATAATGTATTCTAATAATAATGTTTCCTAGCTAAGTTCAAAGATATTAATTTTATTCTTCTTTCTCTCTGTATTTTCTTTGTTCATTGACTAACCTTTTCAATATTGTTATTATAAATCAAATAATTAAAATATTAGATCAGATAAAAAATCTTAAAGTTCATTAAGAAAAACAACAATAAGAAAATTCGAACAAATTTAAAGTAATTGTTTTTGTTTAATATTGCTTTTTGACTTTTTATTTTGGTGAAGGTGGTTTTAAATATAAACATGAGAATTCAGTGCCTGGCAACAATATAAAGGATTTTTGACATTTTATGTCTTTTCTTTGGCACATAGAATCGAAAAGCGTTACCGAAAAAGCGTTACATATCATTCCTTAGCAACACCCCTTAGCAACCGTCTCCTAGCAACATTCTAATATCTATATATTTAAAATTTAATAAAATAAAATAAAATTTTAATTTTAAATAATAAAAAAGAGAAAATAATTGATTACAGTGGCTCAATACATATTTTAGGAAAAGAGAAGAGCATTATATAACATACAAGAGTGGAAGAAAAAGGTCGCAGATTGATTATTTTATGTGGAGGAGAGACAATATAAAAAGAGTAAAGGATTGTAAAGTAATTCCTGGAGAGTGTAATAACACAACATAGGTTGATGATAATGGAAGTATGGTGTAGTGGAAAAAAGATGAACAAAAGAAGGAATACAGGGAAGGAGATCAGAATTAGGTGGTGGAAATTAATAGGAAACAAAGAGAAGGAGTTTATAAAGAAATTAAAAGAAAAAGCTGTGTGGAATGTTGAGGGAGATATAAATGAGGTTTGGAGAAGGATGGTCACTTGTGTTAAGAACATAGCAAAAGAGGTTGTTGGTGAAACCAAAAGTAGTTTACCAGAAGACAAGGAAACGTGGTGGTGGGATGAGGAGATTCAGAGAGTAGTAGCGAGTAAGAAAAAGCAATTTAAGGTATGGCAGAAAAGTAGGAAGAGGGAATATTGGATAGAGTATAAAAATGTATGTAAAATAGTGAAAAGTGCTGTAAGCAAAGCAAAGCTTAAAAGGTATGATGAGTTATATGAGCGGCTAGGAACACAGGAAGGAGAAAAAGAAATTTATAGACTGGCGAAGGTGAGAGAAAAGCGATCCAAGGATTTCCAAGATGTCTGGTGTATAAAAAATGAGGATAAGAGAGTTTTAACAAATGATGAGGATGTGAAAAAAAGATGGAAAGAATATTTTGAGAAATTACTGAACAAGGAGTATACAAAAGAAGCTTTAGAGAGTATTTCATGGAATGAAGGATTGATTGGTCTAGTGGGTGAGGAGGAAGTGAGAGATGCGGTGAAGGCGATGAAAAAGAAAAAAGCGGTAGTACCTGTAGAGGCATGGAAAATGTTAGGGGATGTAAGCATTCTGTGGTTGAAAAATATTTTTAATAAGGTACTAATAGAGGGAAAAATGCAAGAAGATTGGAGAAAGAGTTTTATTGTACCAATATTTAAAGGAGACATACAAGAATGTGGGAACTATAGAGGAATAAAGCTCATGAGTCATAGTATGAAGATCAGGGAAAAGATTATAGAGAAGAGGATAAGAAGTGAGACCTCGATATCAGGAAACCAGTTTGGTTTTATGCCAGGAAAATCGACAATGGAGCCATTATTTTGTGTTAGGCAATTAGTAGAGAAGTACAGAGAAAAGAATAAAAAACTATGCATGGTGTTTATAGATTTAGAAAAGGCGTATGACAGGGTGCCAAGAGAAGTTTTAAGGTGGGCATTAATGAGAAAAAATGTCCCAAAAATATATGTTAATTTGATCCAGGATATGTATGAAGGGTCGAGTACTAGTGTCAAGAGTCGGTGTGGAGTATCAGAAGGTTTCAGTATAGGAGTAGGTGTGCACCAGGGGTCAGCTCTAAGCCCCTAGCTGTTCTCAGTGGTAATGGATGAGGTTTCAAAGGAGATACAGGGTGAAATACCATGGTGTATGATGTTTGCGGATGATATAGTTCTGATAGGAGAAAACCTAGAAGTTGTCAATAATAGGTTAAATGAGTGGAGGTTAGCCCTCAAAGAAAAGGGATTGAGAATTAGTAGAAATAAAACTGAGTATATTGAGTATGATTTTGGACAGACAGACCAAGAAGTTGAAGGAATGAGGAGACAACTGACAATAGATGGTGATGTGATAGGTGAAGTTAAGAGCTTTAAATATTTAGGATCTTTTGTTCAAAAGGACGGGGTCTTTGACATTGATGTAAAACATAGGATTAAGTGCGGGTGGATGAAATGGAGAGAAGCATCGGGCGTGTTATGCGATAAGAGAATTCCAATGAGGCTGAAAGGTAAATTTTATAAAAGTGTAGTGAGGCCAACTATGCTGTATGGTTCAGAGTGTTGGGCGGTTAACAGGAGAATAGAACAAAGTATGAGTGTCGCGGAAATGAGAATGCTTAGATGGTTGAGTGGAGTGACAAGAGAAGATAGAATAAGGAATGAATACGTGAGAGGTAGTGTTGGTGTAGCGCCAATTGTGGACAAGATGAGAGAAAATAGGCTGAGATGGTTTGGGCATGTGATGAGGCGAGAGGAAACGAATGCAGTAAGAGTGGTTATGAAGATGGACGTTGAAGGGAAAAGAGGAAGAGGAAGACCAAAAAAGAGATGGTTGGAGACTTTGGAGAATGACATGAGGGCTGTCGGTGTGTGCAGAGGAGATGTGATTGACCGAGTAAAGTGGAGGTGTAGGACAAGGGTGGCCGACCCCAAATAGTTGGGAGGAAGGCGAAGTAGAAGAAGAAGAATTGATTACAGTGGCGGCTATCTTATGATTTGTAAGTAATCGAAAAGCGTCACATATCATTCCTTAGCAACACCCCTTAGCAACCGTCTCCTAGCAACATTCTAATATTTATATATTTTTATAATATTTATAATATAATATATAAGATTACTAGCTGATCCCATGCACTTCGTTGCTCGTTAAATATACCAACTCTAACTTTGTTCAACTCGTTATTTAATATTCGGTGGATGATGTTCTAGATTTATTTTAAGTTTTCTCTCCGGAATAAAAATTCTGATTCACAGCAGTATATTATCAGGTAGGCAATCTATCTGCGGTAAATCGCGGACCTAGTGCTGTTTGTACGTACCTTAGTGTTTGATTTAAATCTAATAAAGTATCAAAGTTATACCAAGTTTGACATAATACGGTGGATAAATCTAATCAATTAATACATAATCCTAACCTAACCTTAACGTACTAAAATCCGTATTATAGAATTGTATTGTTGACCATTTGCATTAGTATTACGAACTATTTCTGTTGCTCCGAACGATGTCATTTGAAAACATGAATTGAATGTTCTAATTGACTTCAGGAACACGTTAGAATCTGGATCTGTACCGATAAGTAAACCGTTCAATGGTTCAGGTGGTGTTTCAATTTCAGGTAGTTGCATCTTTCCTGACGCACAACACATCCAGACTGGCTCATTTTTGAATTTGAGAGCATAGCAATGCGAGCATTCCTTGTCCATAGCATAAATTACTACTTTTGAATGGGCATAATATTCAATATCGGGTTCATACTGGAATGCTAGACGTAGGAATGAATCAGATATAAATGTTCGATGTACCTGTTGGCGTAGTTGGTCATTTGCTCTGCGTGAGTCAACTACGAATCATTCGCACTATCGGATTGGCATTGTTCGTCTGTTATTTGCGCTCTTCTATTTCTCATGTTTGTAGCTGCATTTGTTCTACGACAAAAATTGGCATTCTGGCGTCTTCTTGGCATTTTTAATGACACAAAATAAAAGAAAATATTCAAAGTACTTATTTATGTTTTTTTTTTGGTTACCTTGCAACGTCGGGTAATTCATTAAATTAACCACTAATAAATAAATATTATTTTCAAATCTTATAACCCCCATAGCAACCATTTATAAACAAAAACAAAAATTTCTATCGTAAATCTCAAAATTCCTGTTTGACCACCTCCCGGGGGTGAAATTAGGTCCATATATAAACCCTATAAAACCCTCTCCACGACATTCTCTATCATTTAAAAAAAAAATCAAGATAATCGGCCAAGCCGTTCTCAACTGATGCAATTTCGAATTTTTTGTCTCCATTTTTATATATTTAGATAATATATATATATATATATATATATATATATATATATATATATATATATATATATATAGTTAAAAAATAAAAAAAATTGTATAATAATATTACTAATGGCAATCGTGTCTTTATTTTTTATCAATTACCCTATAAATATAATCTATATATAGTTATGTGCTACATATGATGACAAGGACGGCAAAGACAAAATGTGGTACTTCATTGCAGACTCGTATGCAATATGAAATTTATTTACAAATAAATTTACCTCAATAATAACTCAAACATAATACTTCAGTATTTATTTATAATCTCATTTTTTAATTTTGTTTATTGGTTTTGTACAACTAAATTTATTAAAATATTAACTTATATTTTTATATTTTAATTTAAAATGTTCATATTATAACGCCCAAGATTATAAATATTCATAGAAATATTTTTTTTATTTATATGTGAAAGTTTTATCTTTAACGAATAGATATTTTTCGTATTTTGCAGAATTTCATTACTTAAATTATACCATGACTATTCTTACTAAAGAATCGCTCTATATCAATACCTCATAACTTGACTTTTAAACGCATGGTTAAAAATATTTCTCTATATGCCCTTCGTAGTTACTTAATAATTTGTTTACCAATTTGGTTATTTATACATTAAAAGTTAAATATTTTTAGCTTAAACAACGCAAATTATTAAATGTAATATTGTAGCAAATATCATTGATCTGTAATTCATTTAATTGGACTGTAAACACCAATAAATTCATATAATTTCAGTATTTCATATACCAAAATATTCTCGTATATTGACATAGTCATCTTGAGCATATCAGTTTAATCAACAAATGACCTTTGAACGCAATTGACCTATTAACGTATAAGAAAATCAAATATAATAAATTTATACTTATTGAACAATATCTAACGCCGCTATTAAATGTGGCCATTATTAACAGATGATCGATAACATCTACTTGACGAGAAATTATTATTTTTTTTATTTAATATCAATGTTTGATAAATTTAAAAATTATTTACTGAAATGTTTTTAATATTACAATGCAAAACTTGTTTACAAAATATAATGTTATTTTCACAATAAATACTTTTCTGGTTGTTGGTACACGATCATGTAAGATATAATAATTAATAAATAATGCTGATGAATATCAATGAAGAAATATTCTTATTAAAAATAAATCATTTAACAGAATAAGAATGTATTTATATATTTAAAAAGGTCTAATTAAAGTTAATTATAATTGAAAATAAAATGAAAGTAATTGAATAGGTTGTAGTCTGTATGTATCTATTTTATACACTTAAAAAGTAGTTAAATTAAATTAAGTTTGCCACACGCTGTATTTTATTACTTCAAATACTAAAGTAAAAGCGACACCATTTCTAATTATGGAAATTATAAGAGAAAAATTAATTTAATTAATTATTGAATTTATTAATTTATTAAACTTATTTTCCGTAAATTTACATAATTTATCAGAATCTAAGGTATTAATTAGCAATCACTTATAACTGTTATTTTATTGTAATACACTCCATGTCCATTAAATTATTTATTATAGTATAATAAGAATTTCAAATATTTTAATTAATCAAAAATACTGCGTCCCACTTGATTATTTATCAACTCATTTATATGGCTATAATAATATCAGTAAGGCAGATATGCTAATGTAAAACTTCGAATTAGTTTAAAATCTATTCTGCAGCAATGAATGGGCTCTTGGCAATTATTGTTCAACTCGAGTAGGGATAATCGATAATGTAAGAGAGTAATCCCACGAAGCCAAATGATAAATATGAGTTTTATTATACAAGATGTGCAAACATATCGGAGAATGTATGTCTACCAGTAATACTCATTAAAATTTGTGGATAATAACTTGTGTTGATAAAATACCAATATTTGTATACAGGGTTTTAGTTGAAATTACGTAATGTGATGTTCAAACTGCAACACTATCAATGGGTATTATAAAGATGACGTGTTTAAAAATATTTTTACTAAAACGCTGGAACATAAAACCTAGTGGTTTTTTTTATTTTTTTTTAATATCACGTTATTTATTGCACTGACCGTCGTACTATAAGTTTAGCATACAGCACGCGGTATATATGCAAAGTAAAATTGTACATTTGATAAATATAGATCGCCGCTCTCGTTTCTAATATAATATTATATTGTGTTCTATAAATGCACCTTACCTATATATTGTTATCGTTAAGCTTCTGCCAAATGTTTTTGGTACTAGAGGAAAATGGCCGTAGGTACGACATCGTATAATATCTGAAAAACCGGCAATCTTCGGTCGATTTATTTTCCTGCATTAACACCGAGAACAGTTCAACGAACAATCGAGACGTGTATCGTCGGTGTACTGAAATAACAATATCGACGATAATATATTTCGCACTGCATTCGTCAACACTGTCGCTCATCCGGAATTGGCTAAGAGTGAATATTTTTGTCACGTCTAAATGGCGCGGTCGCGACGAGATTAGTGAGCGTGTGTCGCAGACTCAGTTCTTGTCACATTCTCGCGTTGGTCGTAGCATCATCGTTGTCGGATACAATCATTTCACTTCTGCATTGAAATCTTCTTGTCTTCGTATATTAATCACTTCCACTACCATTTTTATCCAAATTCGTTTGCGCGCGTGTTATTATACTGCCCCCTCCCCATACGCGACCGCGTGTGTGTGTGTGTGACACGACTGCAGCCACAATGCCGTTGGCGAATATCGAACAGCTCCGCCGGCAAATCAGCGTGGCATCTATTGCTGGCTTGGAGGATGTGACATCGATGAAAAAGTCCTTTAATCGACACCTGCACTTCACACTCGTCAAGGACAGGAACGTGGCCACGGCCAGGGACTACTTTTTCGCGCTTTCTTACATGGTCAGGGACAATCTGACTTCCAGATGGATACGCACCCAACAGCATTATTACGACAACGATCCTAAGGTCAGGTCCATCATACGCACGATACCATAAAAAATATTTTACTATGACTATAAGTTCGAACTATACAGTACTTACGCGACTGGTATCACTGTTCTGGAAATAATTAAGGGATATTATTTTATCCTCCACTAAAATTGAGCTAAAATGAAAACATTTTAAATCTATAATTCATCATGATAAGAATTACAATATGAATATCACTCATTATTCTTTAAATTTTACAATTACTTTAACACTCGAAGATGGAACAGGATAATACAAATTAGGAGCTCATAGAGATGTTGGATTAAATATCCCTCAATACTTACTATACTTTTCCAATTACCTATCCGAAAAATATTTATATATAATATAAAAATGAAAAATTCTAAATTTCAATTTGTCAGTTGCTTGTATAAAGAATTTTCTCGTAAGTAATGAAACGTTCAGAGAACGCGTGTCGGTCAAACAAATCAGTACCATGTTTCTATATTTATATTTCAACGTCGGTTCGTTATCCGTAAGAGAGGGAATCCGAATAACTTGTGTAATAGTTTGGTAATACACAAAGTTATATCGGTGATAATGTGGTTCCCGGGGTTTTACTGCAGTAAAGTTTTACTACACAAGAATAATATTTATATTTTCTACTGTACAGCTATTTATGCCTATTCACAGTGTCATACATTATTTAACCGGAAGACATTATTTTTATGAAATACTGTAGTGTAAATGTATGTGTATTTATATGATAAGGTTATTTTTATTTTATCAATTTTTATTCAATTTGTCACATTTATTGATTGTTTCTATCATCAATCTATACCACTATCTAAATTTAATTTATTCATTTTATACTCATATCTCATGTATTAAACAGTTATAGTAATACATTTTCATCAACAACCTTTGATTATTGAGATTTCAGTGTGATTATAGTTGATATGTATAGATGTTTTATACTTATAAATAGTTACAAATTATGAAAAAAACAAATTGTTTTTTTGACTTTATTTTATTGAATCAATATTGATATATATTGATAATATTTATGGTGCAAATAAACTCGATTTAAACTAATTAAAAATACTTTAATCCTATTAGTAAAATACTTTATCACAAGTATGTATATATTAACTTTCTATGAATTATATTACATTAAATACAATAATATATTTTATAAATTCTAAATTGCCTATTTCAGGTATATTTATTATTATTATTATTATTATTATTATTAGCTTTCAGTTAACGTCGGATATAGTTAAACAAGTATTAGTTATACCATAGGTTTTTATCTTAGAAGTGCGCCCTCTACTGAGACGTGAATATTTTTAAAAAGCAACAAAATTATTTTTGATTTTTCGTCTTAGAGATATTAAATCACAATTAATTGGAACAAAGCAGTGCTCATTCTCGCATTAATTTGTAACTACTTAATAATAATAAATCTCAGAAAGTGAATATAATATAATATATTTTAATAATTTTAAATTATAATAATATTTTTTTGTAACAAACAAATTCATTAAATATTTAAAAAAAACATCTTAATTGATTTTCATTTTGTCATTTTAATCCTTTTAACCAATATTAAAGGCATGATGTGTTTATTAAAATATATATATTTATGTGTATAGTTTTAAAATATAATTCGATCTTATCATGGTGAGGGGGGAGCGTGACATCATAAAATATATAAATATATACATGTATATGATATTTATCATGTTATATTTAAATTTTATATTATATATGAAAGGGGGTGGCATGTACCTCAAAAGTTTGAGAACCTTTAAGTTATGTCATTGCCTATTAATTATATATATAATTCTTTGAAAGTCAATAATGACAATAATAAATAGCAGCAGAGTTAGCCAAAACAAAGGTCATAGGTATAAAATATACATTCTTGGACGATTGCTGTTTATTATAAGATATTAATAGAATAACACTGATGCATTATTTTGATTTCCAATAATACAAGTGCAAATAGCTTTTGGATATTTGGCAAAAGCTGTAGTCTCAAAAAACTATTATTGAAATTACTAATTATGTTTCATCTTTTATAATGAATATCCATTCTGAGTGAATTGAAACAGAATAATACTTACTTAGCTAATAATTGTTCTTATAAGATAAATTAAAAAGTAAAAAATAGAAAGGTTAATATATTTCTGTAAAAAAAATAATTAATCTAAAAATAACCTAAAAAAATACAGTAAATATCTATTATTACTTAATTATTTTTTCCTTGCCTCTTTCCAGATTTTTCAGGTGATGTTAACTCATATTTGACATACCTATAATATAAATTACATCTATGTTATGACTACAATTTAATAAATTCAATATTGGTTTTATAAATATAATAATGTTCACAACATTTTATTTGTGTACTAAGAATATGAAACTGCAAAGATAATCTCTGGTGTCCACGACCCAGAAATAGTCCTAGGAAAATTTAGGACGATTAATATATTTATAAATTAACTTTTTTTAATCAATTATAATTTTTAATATATATTTTTAATCATTGGTATTTATGAACGAGAATTGTACTGTTAATGAACATATGATGTAAATTAGCTGTGTTTTATCTTTTGTTTTTTCTCGTCGATTTTACTTATGGATTAAGATATATAATATATTAAATAGATAAGAGCTGAGATTTACTTTGTTTGAAAATTATCAACGGTTTAAAGTTTATGAAAATTAAATTCTAGATTTTTCTAGATTTCTAGATACGTACAAATTTGTATTAACAATATAGATTTAAAATCAAATTACTAGTAATTTAAAAGTTTTTAAAAATGTCCTTTTATCATCCAATAGTTTTAGTTTTATATTTTATGGTATTTAAATGATAATATTTAAAAAAACAGATATAGGCATAACGTATGCTCTTGATAAAAATATAAAATACAAGAAAATGTTCAAAGTTATAATTTAAATTAATATCGCAATTTAACATAATATATTTTTCATTTTAAATAACTCGTCTACTAATGGATTCAAACCACAAATGATTAATTGGGATAGTCCCAAATTAAACATCTGTGTTCTAAAATAGATTTTGCCTGTGAGTACTCTTGTATATGATGTTTTTATAATTATTTACCATTTTATTATTCGAATTATGAAACTTGTATTGTTTATGAACAAAAAATGCATTCAATCAAGTGTTAATTGTTAATTATTATTCTATCACATTATTGTATAATGAGATCAGTATAATATTATAAAAAAACGGTTCCAATTATAAAAATCTAGGAAGGGAGTAAATTAAGATGTGGAAATTTAATACTGGGATAAGAACTTATTATTTTATAAATGTTCATAATGCTAATAATTAGATTTGTATTATGTAAGAAATCCGTATACAATAATAAATACATTATTTTTATATCAAATTAAACGTGACAAATTATTTATTTTTTTATTTTACTTATTAGAATTAACGCCAAGGGACTTTTTCAATAAACCTTAATATTTATAATTTCTATCTAATATTTATAATTCAGCAATAAATTTAAAATGAAAATATTGTACCTGCCCTCCCTCTTCCTTTAAATAGGCGATAATAAATATATGTAAAAACAAATTTTAAGATTATTCATTTTACAAAAAAAAAAAAAAAAACCTAATTTTATTTTTTACTATATAAAATATTAATTATTTACTTACCTAAATATTAAGTTCATGATTTGAGTATTTAGATGAAACCCATAAAGCCTATATTCATAAAGTGTTATATAATATAATCTGATAGTTTAATTGTATGACTATAATAAATCACTTATCATACCTACATATTGTATTGACATATTGTATATAATTGTATGTAATACCATTGATTACAAATATATTATTTATATTCAATGAGAATTCTGTATATTGTACATGATGTTATTATAGTCATACACTATATAATATTGGTACGTTTTTATTTTACATTTAAACCATTTTATAATATTTCTATTAAGTGTCTTACTTTGTACAGTATGTTATGTACTAAACTCATATTTTGATGTTATAATTCATACACGATGTGAATATATTGAAATAAAAATAAGTTCATGAAAATAAATAATTAAATAAAATGCTTAAAATTATCTTTTATAACTTATCTATTTTTTCCGCGTTGATGAAATTTGAAAAACAAGAATTTAAAATAGTTATTATAAATTTTTTGAAGGTTGATAAAATCATAATATAAATTAATATTTTTCACATTAAATTATCCTAATATAACTATCAGTTTCTAAAAACTAACGAATAACTCAGATTTGAAATAAAATATAACAATGTCAGTAATCGACTAGGATTCACTATTGCCTTTGCACCAAATTAAAATGATGATAACTTTTGTTTGTAGCGTATTTATTACTTGTCTCTGGAGTTCTTGATGGGCCGTTCACTTCAAAATACCATGATCAACCTTGGTATTCAAAGTAGTGTCGACGAAGCTTTGTACCAGATGGGATTAGACATTGAAGAACTGGAAGATCTCGAAGAAGACGCAGGTTTGGGAAACGGTGGCTTAGGTCGATTAGCCGCTTGCTTCCTTGACTCCATGGCAACTCTTGGCCTAGCCGCTTATGGCTACGGCTTAAGATATGAATATGGTATTTTCGCTCAGAAAATAACAAACGGAGAACAGGTAATTTTTAAATAGTAACTATATATACATAGTTTAAAATGAAATGTGTTTTACTATACCATCGTCAAATTATAGGTTGAAGAACCTGATGATTGGCTACGATTTGGAAACCCATGGGAAAAAGCTAGACCCGAGTATATGTTACCCATTCATTTCTTTGGTAAAGTACTCGAGACACCAACAGGCAAAAAGTGGATCGATACTCAAGTATTTACTTAAATATAGTATTATTGTTATTGTGATTATTCAATACTGAATACGTTTTAAAACAGGTTGTGTTCGCAATGCCGTACGATAGTCCAGTACCCGGTTACCAGAACAATATTGTTAACACTATGCGTTTATGGTCTGCTAAGTCTCCCGTTGAATTTAACTTAAAGTTCTGTGAGTGAAAAATCATTAGATACTTATAGCAAAATAAAAATGGGTTTATCAATTTCAGATTTATAAATGTATACTTGTCTGTTGTATACAGATCTCCATTGAATACATTTTTATTTATTGTATCTAACTAAAGCTGGGTTTACATTGGTAGAGTATTTGGTGGAGTACACTAGCCTACTATTTTGCCTACTCACTCTTCTCTACTAATTTTAGTAGATTAACTGTTTACACGAAGCTAGTATTTAGTAGAAGAGAGTGCAGTTGATGTGTAAACTCTCGCCGTCACGGTGAGGTTTGATCAACTTCAAAACATCAAATAAACAAATATGGATAACGCACGTCGTCGTCATTGTCGAAAATTATTAAAGAAATGCCTTCGAGTGGTTAAAACTGCGTTAGTAAACGATATTTTAGAATTCATTGATGAGAGTTATGAAGAAAAACGAATTTGGGTTCATTTTTAAAAATGATTAAAAAATGATTAAAACCACTTTTATAATGAAATAAAATGATATAAATGATCACGTCAAATACAATACGATCAGAAATATAGAATAGTTATATAAGGTTTAAAAACAATAAACACAATTAAAAATGTATACAAAGTTTAAAAATAAATATGAATACATGTGCGGGTTCGCGTATCAACAATATTTTACTTTACTATACCAAAACTAGACTGTTTACACCAGTAGAGTTGCAGTAGAGTACAGTAAAAACGGTGGTGGGGGTAAAAGCAAGTAGAGTGTACTTTACCACAGTGGTTAACTACTCTACTATACCGATTACTATCATTAGTACTCTACCTATACTATTCCTGAGTGTTCACATTATGCTAGAAACGGTAGAGTACTCACTCTACCGTCGTACTATACCAAATACTCTACCAATGTAAACCCGGTACTAATAACCTTAAACTAGTAATACTGTTCATTAACCATTATGATACCTAGTATCTGTTAGTAATTTACTACTACCTAAAACATATCTACTAATAATCCGTTTATTTTTATTTTTAAATTAAGTTTATCATTGACAAAGAAGTATATGTATAGTTAACTAATCTCCGTCATTCTTTAATGAGCTTCCGCTATTAAATAATAAGTATTACATAGGTGTTTAAATGTTTAATTCAAAATATTTTGTGATGTAAATGTTTGCTTTTATTGCTACCAATAAAATGTTATCCAAAAAAAATACTCTGCCAACAGTGCCAACGCTGTGTAAAAAAACCGTGAAGTATAAAAAAAGAAATTCGCTTTAAAAATTGTGATATTGTTGAATAGCTAAACTTTTGGATTATAAATACACATGCAACTTACACAACGCCTACTGTAACAGTGAAACTTAGTAACTCTTGTAAATAGAAATGTATGTAGGTATATATATATTATACATACATATTATATGTTAAAAATACATTTTAAAATATTATCTGGATCATCACGGAAAAGTTTAGCGCCCATTTAAAACAAAATCTTAATATTGACGAGTAGATTTTTCGATAGTATATACTAAATTAGACCACAGAAAAATGTTTATTATGTCATTTAAAATGTAGATGAATAAATAAAATATAAATAACTGTTGAATATTTATTGTTTTCAGTCAACGATGGTGATTACATCCAAGCCGTTCTTGATAGAAATCTAGCTGAAAACATCACCCGTGTGTTGTATCCCAACGATAATTCATTCGAAGGCAAAGAACTACGTTTGAAGCAAGAATATTTCATGTGTTCAGCTACACTCCAAGTAAATATACCCCTTTATTATGATTGCTTTGAACCAACTCGTTAATCAGAGTCTTAAGGTTTACGTGTATAAACCATTATTGATTTTGTCGCCGTATTGTTTAGGATATTATTCGAAGATTTAAAGCATCTAAACAGGATGGCAAACCACGTACGGACTTCTCCCAGTTCTCGGACAAAGTGGCTGTACAGTTGAATGACACTCATCCATCGTTGGCCATTCCAGAACTGATGAGGATTCTTATTGACATCGAAGGTTTGTCCTGGGATGCTGCGTGGGACATAACCGTGAAAACGTGTGCATATACCAACCACACTGTTTTGCCCGAAGCTTTGGAACGGTGGTCAGTGTCGTTGATGAGCTGTATACTGCCTAGACATATGCAAATCATATATCAAATCAATTTCCTGCACTTACAGGTAAACTAAACCAACTTTTTTCGTTTACAGCCATATATCATCAAACATTATATAATATATTTTATTAATTGTTTTGTAATTATATTTGCGCAGCATGTCCAAAAACAATGGCCAAACGATAATGCTCGCTTGAAGAGAATGTCTTTAATTGAAGAAGATGGTGATAAGAGAGTGAACATGGCCCATTTATCTATCGTTGGATCTCATGCCGTTAATGGTGTAGCTCGTATTCATTCAGACATTATCAAAAACGATCTGTAAGGAGCAATATTATTATCATAAAGAATCATTAAAATAAATCGATAAATAATTTAACAATATCTTTAAAACCCAAAAAACTATAGAATAATTAAGATTAGCATATAACTATGCAAGCCCATTGTTGGCAATTTTTAATTATTTCTACATTATCAACATTATGTATTTTGAAAATTATGATTTACATTCTGTTTACATTTCAGATTTAGAGATTTCTATGAATTGACTCCAGAAAAATTCCAAAATAAAACTAATGGCATTACTCCACGTAGATGGTTACTTCTATGTAACCCAAACTTATCAGACATCATCGGAGAGGTATTTCCCTAATAGTATAATATTTAATTGTATAATGGCGTCGTTCTCTGCAGTAAGGTGACTTTCACCTCGATAAATATTTACAAAATCGCATACTTTTTAACTAATTTATATAATTTATATATAAAATATTATATATTTATAAATAAAGTACTCGTATACTATCGCTATAGCCAACTGTTATTATATACTCTTCTTTCTGATAAAAACTGAAACAAAGCCACTGCTTAATTAAAATTCAATATTTTAATGCTTTGCACTTCATATTATGTAATAGAGAATTGGTGACAACTGGATTACTCACTTGGAAGAGTTATCAAAACTTCAAGAACTTGTGAACGATCAAAGCTTCATTTTAGATATTCAAAAAGTCAAACAAGAAAACAAAATGAAATTTGCTCATTGGCTAGAAAGTGAATACAACATAAAAATAAACGTCAATTCAATGTTCGATATCCAGGTACAAAATGTTATATGCAGTATAATTAATCTAGTTTAAGTTAAGTTAAAAATATTCTCATTGATCTCGTGGTGCGTTTTTAGGTTAAAAGAATTCACGAATATAAAAGACAGTTGTTGAATTGTTTACACATCATCACTCAATACAATAGGATTAAAAAGAATCCAGAGGGTGAATTCGTACCAAGGACTATTATGATTGGTGGAAAAGTAAATATATTATACTATCTGACACCCATATAATATTTTAATATACAAAATATAATAAATTAATATAAATTTAAGTATATAAAATCTTAAAACCTCTTTTTTTTTATCACGAGTTAAAATAAAAATGTAGAACAATTTTCAAAATTTAAATTATTTATACATTACGATTCAGTGCGTTTACATGATAATATATATTTTATTTTGAAAAAGTTTGTCAATTATCATAAATAATAATAACAATTAACAACCGAAGATGTTTAATCAGTTCTTTAAATTTGACGTAGGTTTTAAGAAGATTTGGGTTTTATTTGTTTTTTTAATATTCGACTATAATTTATTTGTTTATTGATTTAATTAAATTTTATAGCTATAATAAATAAAGCTTTAGCTTAATCAACAAAAAAAAAAACTATCCCCTTATGTTTTCATAAATTTCCATTACTCTTCCAAACCACTCGAGGCACGTTACAGTATTATATTTTAAACTATTTAAATCACTGATAGAAATTAACAAACATTTTCTTCTCAGGCAGCTCCGGGATATTACATGGCCAAGAAAATTATCAAGCTCATCAATTATGTGGGTAACGTTGTCAATAATGACCCTGTGGTCGGAGACCGTTTAAAAGTATTGTACTTGGAAAACTATCGAGTGACTTTTGCCGAAAAAATTATGCCGGCTGCGGATCTCAGCGAACAAATATCTACCGCGGGTACTGAAGCGTCTGGTACTGGAAACATGAAATTTATGGTATGATGATTTGTTAAATTATTTTAATTAATATATAATATTTGTACACACATACACGTCAACTAAAATGATAATTTTATTCAGTGACCATTAAATAATGTTTTCAGAAGTTTAAATAGTTTTGTAATATTTTTTTTATATTTTTTTTAACTTTTTTTCGACGAAATTATATTAACTGTTGAAAATTGGACCTTAATCTTTAAAACATATAGATTTCTTTACCTAATTTAGCCTACCTATACCGATGTCCGATGGTCAAATGTTAATCGTATATAATATTAATTTCAAATTATCCAAGAAAAAGTTTTCGGAAAATTTTCACACGCATTAATTAATTTAATCTAACATAAAATCAATTGTTTTTAATTATAACATTTAGATCAGATAAGTAGTTATCTTGAATGATTTAACTATAAACGTTAGACTTCACTGACTAGATAAACTATTAAGTGTAAAATAGAAAATAAGAAAGATTAAAAAGTTTTGATTTATTACGCTAAGATTACATTTACTCGTTTACCTAATATTCAATTTTTCGGTGTCTGAGATCAAGTTAACATTAAAAAATAATGTATGTAGTTCATTGCTAACGTCGTTGTAATATATATATATATATATATATATATATATATATTTGTGTTTAGTTAAACGGTGCACTCACCATCGGTACATTGGACGGCGCGAATGTAGAAATGGCAGAAGAGATGGGACCCGAAAACATGTTTATCTTCGGTATGACTGTCGATGAAGTGGAATTGTTAAAGAGGAAAGGTTATAACTCTTATTCGTACTACGAATCTATACCAGAACTCAAACAATGCGTGGATCAAATTCAAAACGGATATTTCAGTCCCAACAACCCCGATGAATTTAAGGACATTGTCGACGTTCTCCTGAAATGGGACAGGTATATACAACTATTGATTCTTTTTATAATGATATTAACATATCACTTTTTCTTTTATATGTATGAATTATTTTTTGAACGTCAATTTTGATTTTTCACTCATTAGCGTAATTTTAGTTGTTCATTAGAGAGAGAGAGACATAAATTTTAAACGGCTCATATAAAACTGGAAAAAATGCATGCTTTTCTCAAATGTTTTAACTCACGGACGCCTGAAGTGTATAGTCAACTTAAGGCCATTTACCCCTCTTAATATTTTTCATGTCCGTTACAAAATAGAAGTTTTTTTTTACATAAAGCCAGTTTTGACTCATATCAGGAGGTATTCAGCGAATATTCGCCTTCCGAACTACATTTTTGTGGGTTTCCCTGTTTGAACTTGTATTTTGATTAAAAATACAACCTATATTTAAAAAAAAAAAATAATACTTACAATAATTTCATAAAATATTCAAAACTAAAAATATTGCAGACAATTTAGGCTATAAGCGAATATCTTCCATTCTTCATTATTAAAAATGCATTCTCTGCTTCGTCTAAATTGATTTAACGGCAATATCTCTCCCAACAATGGCAATAACAAGCAAATTACTCAAAATAAATAAATTAAAGTTTTTAATTTTGGCTTGCAGATTTTTCTTGATGGCTGACTACGAAGATTACATCAAAGCCCAGGACAAAGTCGATGAAGCATATATGGTATGACAATTTTTCATACATTAATACCAATATTAACTTCGTTACAGACACGATCTATACGGTATATCATAGACATAAAATTATTATATAATGTCTACGACTTATACAGGATACCAAAAATGGGCAATTGGCAGCCCGCGGGCCGTATCCAGCCGCGTACTTTTTTTATCTGGCCCCTGTTACATTTTAAAATCATTTCATTATATTTTAGCGGTTTTCAGTATATACATTTTTTTACGTTGATCGTAAAATTTAGATATTACATATTTCTCTAGCATTGAACTCCAGCTAAATCATTATGTTTATATATAAATTACATCCATATCGGCATAGCTAACTTTGATATAGGATATTAAGCACTTATTTTATTGTATTGGTTTATTCGTAAATTAAATTAATTAAAATGAATTATAATTGTCAATTTTAATGACCTTTTTTTAATTTTTTTACAATGGCCCATTAGATTTTAAAGTTCTAAATTGATTATCTAGTTACTTTTAGTCGCCCTACGTATACCAACAAGTGTTCTATGAAGATATAATTATCACGATATGAATACGATAACTGAATACTGAGATCAAAAAATTAAACAATTTTATTTTCACACGAATCACAGGAATAACGACTGCAAATATTCATATTGTTGATGTTTATTATCTTATCTCGTTTTCTGATACCTATAACACTATTACGGTATTATAATATACTATTTACTATTCAACTATTTACACACATAATAATACGCTGTTTTTTTGTAAACTAAAAAAAATATTAAAAATTATGAGGTTAATAAAAATAAAAGTTGAAACATCAATATTTTCAAAAGAATACATTCTGTTTGTATTATATTATATTATATAACTTCATGTAGTTTTTTTAATTTTTATATGCGTACAGGATCAAAACAGATGGACGCGTATGTGCATCCGTAACATTGCAACTTCAGGAAAATTCTCGTCTGATCGCACCATTACAGAGTACGCTAGAGAAATTTGGAATGTTGAACCTTCGTGGGACAAGTTACCAGCTCCGCATGAACGCATTGCTGACCTTCCGAAACAGTAAAAATATATGTGCGATTTTTATCCTTGGAATTATTTTTCGTTAAAAAAAAGGAAAAAAATTAAGAACATTAGTTTGCCGGGTCATTTTTTTAAAAACTGTGTTCCTCACTTTATTATTATATAATATAAATTTATTTTATTTGTATTTTGTAAACAAAAATTATTGATTTATATTGTTCTACAGAACTCATACGTGCTATACCCACGTGTTTTTAATTTTAATAAATTATGTTTATTAATAACTTGTAACTATACGCATCACGTGTACATCATTATATGATTAAAATAATTAAGGTTATAAGTTGTATTTATTTAAAATAAATTTATCATTTGAACCATTTCAATGCAATATTTATTACCGACTACAGTATATGCAGTGGAATAATAGTAAGAATTTGGCCCCAATGAATAAGGAAAGAAAAGCCCCTTTTCTGTTAGGCTTAAATGTAACAAAGAAAATTAGGTGTATGATCTTTATAGTGTATTTTATAATAATTTTATTTTTATTAAATAAGTAACTAAATATACATAGATGTATAATTTATTACAAATGATTAGAGATGTGAGTTTGTATTATACAGTGGTATAGAACTGTATTATACAAGGTATTGTACACATAATATAAAATTATTTTATACAGACTGTTCGAGAAGTACAACATTTAAAAGTTCGCGCCGTGCACTTTTTCGGTGAATTTCGGGAGACTTGGCGACGTCCCCCTTCCATGTGGTGCACTCTCGCGTGAACTGGCTCGACCGGGCACCAACGGCGCCGGTCTGTCTGTCTTTGGTCCGGTCCCGTATCGTTCGGAGCTGTCATCTCCGGTGCCGGTGGCACGTCTATTGTTGAAGACTGTGACCGCGTGATCGTGTGATCACCGAACGTCGTAACATTTTTTTCTTTTGTGCTTACAATTGTACGACATTTTTCACCGTGTGACTTGACCGTGTGAACGATGTATTAATATGGACGTATTAACCTAATATGTTTTAATACCCCAATATCAGCGCAAACAAAAAATTATTTTTCATAGTTCATTATTTCAGTTTTACAGTAATTGTCAACTGTTTTCTTTACGTAGGTAAAGGTTTTTTTTTTTTTTTTATAAATTACAAAAATAAAATATTTTAAATAAAATTTAATATTTTTGTCCCTTAAAACCATAATAATACATAATTATTTTAATATAAATATTTAAAAAAGTATTTATTTTTTTTTTTTGTCCCGTTTCGACTAGAAAAATATATGGTCACCTTAGGTATGAGCGCTCCCCCTTGGTGACGCG
Source organism: Sipha maydis (assembly GCA_034509805.1). Taxonomy (NCBI): domain Eukaryota; kingdom Metazoa; phylum Arthropoda; class Insecta; order Hemiptera; family Aphididae; genus Sipha; species Sipha maydis. The sequence goes on from JASXSY010000310.1 coordinate 64,306, forward strand.
TAGCGTACTTTAACTTTGTATTTTTATTTATATTTTATATTTATTTATTTATTTTATATTGTATTGCTCAGTTGCGAACCATTTTTTTTATCTATATATTATTAATTATTATTATTGTAACTGTCACTGACGGGATTTTATTAATACATAGTTATATTTGTATTATATGGAATTTGTTAGTCACCCGTACTGCAGTACAAATCTAACCTAACTCTGGGTAAAATCTAAAAGCACGCAAGTGCAGTCGCTAACCGAGAACAACCGCTTCTCCGTAGGAGCCTTGTTGGCACACAGACGGTATAAAAAAAAAGAATTAAGGCGTTATTTTTAGTTATTACCACGATTAAAAATATTTAGATATAACATTATTATTTATTATTATCATTGATTAATTATTATCATATCATGTGTTCCCAATGAGTAGGGAAAGTACTCATTCTAAAAATATCCATTAAAATTACTAAATTAAATCTTGTATTATATGTTTTCTGACCTTCTAGTCATTTTTTAAATTATTCCTTTTTTAAATGATTCGTATTTCATAATTAATAATAGGTTTATAACTTCTGTTAAATTTCCAATAATTTGAGGTACTGGAAGGTTCTATACGATATAATACTGGTATTATACAACAACAAAATAAAATACGGTATTTTAACATCTCTACAAATGACATACAAAATTATGCTTTGTAAGTTTTTAAATTTGTAAAGTTGTCAATATGTCGCGAAATATTCATAAATTCTGCTTCTCCCATTTCTATATTCAACAGTGCGATATCTGATAATCATTCTTGTCCTATAGAATTCTTTAAGCAATTCTCTATAATTTTAAATTTTAAAAATGAACGTAGCTAAGTACTTTTACTGATATTTGAGAATGTAATTAATAATGAACAACAACCTGGAAAACTACTGTTCATATATTTTACTATTTTTAATTCTCTTATAGTTCTATTTTTTTTATTTTTTTCTACTTAATTTTCATAGAAAGTATTAATTAAATCAAAAAAGATTCAGATAAAACATTCTTGATATTGTTAATGTAATAATACTGTTACATTTCTTCCTTATATATCTGTTAACAGTCAACATTATTTTAAGAGTTGAAAATAAATATAAATCTAACCTAAACTTCTTCAGACTTAAGAATAGATGAAAATCATGGCTCAGACATTTCTTGTGATCTATCGACAGTTTTTAGATACATACAAGTCATGCCTCGCTGCATCAAGTATTATTTATTTGACGATATGGTGTAGTAAATGAAAAATGTATTAACTTGAAATTCATGTAAATTTCTACACCATAATTTCAATATTATAAAATTATATATTTGCAACATAGGTGGGCTTAAAATGCATGTACATAATCTAATTAATAAACCAAAAGTAATATTGAATGTTAACATTACCATTTATTTTGATACAAATATTTATCTAATAACAATTAATAATAATACTTATTTTACAGATATTAATACAAAATATATTAATATTTTATAATAAACTAATTACAAAATTTAACTATATCAATTTTACATTTAAAAGTATAAATTGCTTACATAATTAATAGTAACAAAAAACAACTTAACTTTCAGTCTTTGAAATAGTTTTGAGATCATTTTAGTTAAAAAATAAAATAATTGGAGTATGAAAATTATACAATTAAATAATATAATCAGTTGTACTTATGGAATATAAATCTTAAAAACATTTTTTCAGATTGAAATGAGGTTTTTTCTTTTTAGAATTATTGTAAGAAATCCCTGAATTACTTGAGTCTATGGTCTGTTTAGCATTGACTAATATATTAATTTTCGCAGCATTATAATTTACTGTTCCTGAAAATATAGCTGGCCATCTAAAAATGGCCACTAGACGTTGATGTAATTTTTTTGACTCTTCGTTATCCCAATCAAAATTAACATGAGAATTATTAATAACATCTTTTTTTATGCTAATAGAAAGACATTTCATATAAGTACTTAACATTCTAAAAGTTTCAAAGTTTGGTGGAACAGAACCCATAAAGTATAATGGTAATGGACAATTTTTAATTTTTGAAGAAACTGTGTTTATATTTTTAATGTTCTTAGATTTATGATCAACATTTTTTATTCTAATATCGAATAAACCATTCACTTCACTTAAATCAGAATTTATTATATCACTTGTTCTCAATATACCATCAACTCCTTCATAAGTAAATTCGAGATCACTTGTACTTTCTTGTTCATCATTCCTGGAATCTAATGTCAATGTTTTATTAGAACACTCTTTTAGGTAAGCCATCATACTCATAAGTCCTTCGTCAATCAAATCATCTTTATGAACAAATTGTAATGGTACACTTAAATCAGCTCCTAGATAATCGAGCACATATTTAAAAAGTTCACATTTACTAGACAAATTACAATGACTTGTAACATATACATTATCCAAAAATGATTTTTTTAGTTTTCGATCAGCATCTGTTTCAATAGAATCATTTGACAATTTTTGCAATTGGCGATTTTGTCTAAAATCATCCAATAAATCATTATCATCAAATGATTCATCGTTAAATGTAGAGAATGTTTCTTTTATCTTGGTTGGTGCTCTAAAGCGTGGATAGTTATTAACAGTAATTTTATGATTATCTTGAACTGATTTTTCAATTAATTTGTACCTATGGCGACATTGTTCTGCATTACGTCCAGGTACTTGTTTAGACACTTGTGACCAAGTAAATTCATTACGTGCATAATTATTAACAGCACGTACTAACATTTGATCTTCTTCAGGCATCCAACCACCTCTTAATGTATTTTCATCATATAAAATAATTCGTTGGTAAGCATTTCGAACTTGTGAAGTTGTTCGATTAATAAGATTCATTGATACTACTGATGGTGGCAAGTTTTTTTCATGAGCTTTTTTAATGATTAATTTTTCACTTTCTGTCAAATATCCTTTCTTAATGCCAGGTTTCAAACAGCACATCCATCTGTCAAAATAAAATTATGTTATGAAAATACATTGATATAATTATACTATGTATGTAGTACAGGATTTTTGATATGATATATTTAAGTTGTTTGAGTTTATTTTGGAATAATTTGTATAGACTCTACAATTTATAAGATTTATAATTATGATAATGCAGTATGCAACTTATTTTATATTTTATTTAATTACTTATTATTTTATCATTTTGTAAAGGAGAAGGAGATTACTTTATTTTTTTTTTTTTTTAATATTTGACACCTTATTTATTCCTAAAATAGAAGGCAGTATAAAAATAAAGCACCAAAATGAAAATTATTTACAAAAAAATTGAATTAAAATTAAATACAGTAGAAACCATTCATATGACATGTAAAATATAAATGTAATATGTTAGTACAATGTATATAGTTATAGTTAATTTTATGTCATTATAAATGATTAGTGCAAAATATACATACATTTTTGATTTCCTTATGAAAATGAAAGGTATTGATATATGCAATATCAAAGTAAAAATATATTATACATTACATACTTTATATATTAAGATACAATTATAAATAAACTCACCTGTTATAAATTTGATCAACAGTTCTGCCCTCATCTTGCATAGCAAAATAAACTCTTTGCCAATTGATTAAATTATCAATAGAGTTTTCTTTAATAATTTCCATAAGCTTTTGGTCTTCTTGTTTTGACCACTTACCTTTTTTGTTTAGCATCTTCTTATACTTTTGAAAATGAACAAAACATTGTAACTCATTGCGGTTAATACCCAACTCATCAGCTATTTGCTGCCAATTTTTTTCACCATATTTTGTAGCAATTTCAATTAATTTTTCATCTTCATCTTTAGTCCATTTATTTCTAGATATATGAGGTTTTAACAGAAGATTCCAAAACCTTTGACATTGTAAATAAGGTTTATCAATTATTTTAGCAATGTGTAACCAATCATACTCTGTATTTGAATCCATAAACTGAAAAACCAAACGTTGAAAAGGAGTATTCGATATAGTCTCTAATTCTTTTTGAATATTAGACATTTCAAGTTCAATTTTATGTTTAATTAGTACATCATTTTGACTTTCTCGTTCTTTGCCAAGACGTGCATGTTGTTCAAGCATAGGTATTTTTAATTTATCTAATACTTCTTCATGGATAGCTTGTTCTAATTTATTTTTAAATTCTTGATTCCATAAATTTGATTCAACACATTCTTCAAGTATAAAACGACCATTGTAAGATAGTATCAACCTACCATTATCATAAAGTTCACCAAGATGAGGATTAGGTGGACAGTTTGATAAGCCAATTTTAAAAAAATTTGCTAAATGAGCTTTTTTTTTTCAAATTTGCCATTTTTGTATTACACATAGACTTTTTTTCAAATAAAATGCATTTATGAGCCTTATGAGCATTTTCTTTTGAAACTTCAATATTTTTTTTTACTTCTTCCATCATATATTCTAGAGAAACTATATTACGACCAACAATATCAATAAAACTATTACATCGTTCTAATAACTCTATAAGAATATCATTATTATTTTGTAGAATAATTGAATTTTTATCAAAATCAATACCTTTAATTTCTTCATAAAAATCTTCAATTACATTTATTCTGGAATTGGATTCAATTTCATTTGTATAGCAATTATTATTTGAATTTAGAACGTCAGTAGAAGAATCTATTATAACTTCTTTGGTATCCTCGTTATTAAACTCATTTTCTAACCAAACAAAATCACAATCAACAGTTGTGTTCATATTGTCTTCATCTTCAAATCCTCTAGAAGGACCAGGTATAGGGTTACCATACTCATCCATTTTTATTTTTGATTAGATCTAAACAATAATGCAGGTATTTAATTAAAACTAATAAAAATGATTTAAAATTTTAATATTTATAGTTATCAATTAATATTTGAATATATATATTTGATATTCACATATAAAAGAAACATAAATTTAATAGTAATAATATAATAGATTATAACATAGACTATACTATAAATTATAATATTTTCAACTATGTTATGATTTGATGATATTCAGTATTTAAAAATACAATTTCCTATTTATATGTAATACTTTGAAACTGTACAAATAAAAAGGTACTATTTTATATTTATATATACATTAAGATAAATTACATGATCAATCCTTAAATTATTTTATAATTGAATGAGCTTGTTCTGATTCTGTAATCACCAAAAAATATTAAATTATACTAAAAGATTTAGTTCATAGACAGATATATAGTTACATTTTAAGGGAACTTTAATAATCTAATTTAATGACCTACTCACGGTAGTTTCATTCTACACCCCCTTCCTATATACAAATATAACATATAACTAATAAAAATATAAATATGTTTAAGTTATAATAAAAAAACACTAAATAGTGAATATTTAAAAATAATTAATATTTTATTTAATTTGTATAACAAATATATGTTTTTATCAGCAAATATATTTAAAATATTATTGTCACTAAAATTTTTGGAAGTATATTTTTAATATACAGTATAGAAAGATAACCGAGCCTACCCTGAAGCATCAATGTCCTTTACACCAAATTTTTAATTTTCTCATTGCACTAAAACTTCTTTTGCAAATGGCCAAACTGATTGGTATCGTCAAGGTTATTGTAAATAGTTTTCACAAATTAGGAAATGTTGATTGGTTTTTCGACAATTTTTAAAGATCTTATAACATTGAATAAGGTTTTAATTTAGGAGGATTTTATAATTTTGCGGTTTGCAATTTTCTTTTTCATTCTTCACATCAATTATAATTCTTCAATAATTTTAAAATATTTAAGTCTAAAGATATTAAATCATTCATCAAGTTTATTAATTCAAGAAAGTAAGTCTACTGTTATACATTTGAATTTTTACAAAACGTATATTTAATTTAATTTTATCAATGATAAAACGTTAAAAATGGTAGTACCTATATTTATATCTTATTTT
>JASXSY010000311.1:0-103674 GCA_034509805.1 Sipha maydis
ATAATTTTTTTTGGGTGGTTCACGTGCTCCTTTGCACCATAGTACGAGCCGCCACTAATTTCAATACAGTTCAAGTTACGTTTGTTACTTTGAAACGATAACCGTTCATTATTTTCGACGTTTACGATAGCACTATATTATGTTTTACAAATAATATATGGTACACGCGGGGTTCAAAACACGTTCATAACACGTAACGTCCATTCAAAACACGGGTGCGATTGGTCACGGAAACCGAAGACTTGTGTGCGTTAAAGTTTTCCCGAAGTTCTTCGCGCTGCTTTAACTTGTGAACGCGGAATGAAAAACGTAAGAGAAAACTCGTGAAAACCGAAGTCAAAAATTACGTTTTAATGTTTTTATGAGTGTATCAATGTGTATTCTAGAGCGAATCTACGATGATCGTTCTACCTTTTGACTCGCGTTCCACAGGGTCTCATGTCGGACTTCATGCAAGTACGAATGCGCGTACGTAAGAGATATGTATAAATAACTTCCTGCGATTTTTCAATATATGTACCTTGGAATGGTGCCCACACGTACCGCCGAGACGTCTGCAGTAGGTACACGTGAGAAGAACGGACGATTCGCGGACGACACTTCCGTCCACTGTGGTTTACGACAAACGACTGGTGAACGTATTTCGTTCTTATTTATTTATTTATTATTATTATTTTTTTTTTTTTGTGCTCGTCGCTGGTACCTATTGAAATAACAAAAATACACGTCAACGCGTGGCGCGCGCCAAGCTTGGACGACAATTATAGATCACCGCTTTCGTCGGTCAGTTCATACAGTCAAAGAGTAGCATTCCGATTATTGGCAGTACATTGGTATCTATAAACATATACATATATATCAGTGGCGTAGCCAGGATTTTTGAATGGGAGGGGATAGACACTTTTTTTGGACGGGTTAGGTAAGAAAGGCTTTGAGAGTTTACCCATAACCTTCCACCGCAAAATTTAAAAATTTATATCCAGAATTTTAAAATAGTTTTAATAATATTTATTAAAATATAATTAATAATAATAATAAATTTACGGTGGTCAGTTGCGGTAGTACCGTCACAACATAATATGATATGCTAACTATAGTGATTATAAAATGTAAGTGTGAGACGAAAGTGGCCACAACGTTCACACGATAACGACCAAAAAGATAGTAATACCCACTGTGCAAAAAACCGTTATAGTTTTGTAAAAAAACCATTCCCAAGGAACTATGGAATGTTCCTTTGAAACTTCCATACAAATTCTAAATACATTCCGAAAACGCCTTATGCCATGTTTGTAAAATTATATAAAATATTATATTAACTGTATTCAGGCTTATGTTACCTGAATGGTTTTTTTGAAACACTATAGTAATATTTTTTAAAAACTATTCCTGTGACATTTGTAGGGAATATCAATTAATAGTTAGAAATTCCATGTTTCAGATATGTTCTTTTTTAACTTTATATCTACATTTGATACAGATCCTTCCCCTTCAATCCTCCCTAATTAAATATATTCTAATAAATTTATAATTTCATTCTGAAGTATACTTATAAAATTGTAAATAATTAAAGTCTTACAATTATTTAAATTTAATGATATACACTTATTCTTAGATATTTATACAATATATACCTATGTAACAAATACTTAAAGTATATACAGTTAATACATTCATTGAAATATAATTTAAAAATTAAATAAATGTATGCAATTCAAATAAGTATATACCTATATTACACATTATTGCACAATTAAATAACTGCTTAACTATTGATAAGTTGAACAACAAAAAACAACTTAAATTTAATATTATTTAAAGTTATATAATATGGTTTTGATACAGTAAAATAAATTTAATATTATAATTATGGTAAATAATATTGTATGTATTGTATTTCCCTGAGTAAGTTAAAAAAATATTGATTTTCAAATAAATTATATAGAATTGAAATTTAAACTTTATACCTCATAATTATACATATTTACACTTATTTAATTTAAATTACATAAAATATTTCATGTTGATATACAATTAAATATTTAAACATTATATAACACATTGTAAAACTACCAACTATATCAAACATTGTGGTATAATGAAATCACAACAGCTTGATTATTAACAAGCTGAGAGAAAAAACATTTATATTTTACAGTATTAAAAACAATATCACAAGGAATTGATTCATGATTGCTATTAATTCAATTGATTCTATTTTAAAATATATCATTAATGTTTAATATTCTTACAACAGACAATTTTATAACACTATCAATTTTAGAATTTGATTTATAATCACGGTAGATGGAATACGTATAACATACTTACAGTATTACGCTGATGTGTTTATCAATGACAAACACCAGTTATTCGTCAACATTTAATTAGTATCGAAGTTTTAAAATATTTAAATACCAAATAGCAGTCTACTAGCTCAGTATATACACATAAACACGACCAATATGGAAGGGGGCTATAGTCCCCTTAGTCCCTCTCCTTTGGCAACGTCGCTCTTATAAATATTAATACTTGCTTTTTGTCATAGTCCGTCGACATAAATAACACCGCATTAGCTGCAGGACGTTCTAAACGGACATTGAACAATATGCACGCGCATCATTAGATCAAGTATTGTGTACAGTGTACGGTTTTCGATCACGAATGTTCGTCCGAATTAGCATATTGTTGGGTTCATATCTTACAGTTGTAAAACGTCGTGAGATGTTTTGTTCTCAGATTCTGAGTTTTGTACATAGTCACTAAGTACAACACGCACCGTTCCTTATTTTAGATTCTGAACGGTGTGAAGAATGTATTGATTTTACAATGATGTGTGTTTTTTTTTTTTTTTTTTTTTTTTTTTTGTGTCTGTCGACACGTTTTGGGGCAGTAAAAATGCTTCGATTGCCTTATGTAGCAACTTTTCTGAAAGGAAAGTGAATCTATTTGGTACTTTGGGGGGTCAAAAGTTAAAAATTTCCAATATTTTTTAAATGCGACGGGAAAAACCATAAAAAAATTTGGGAAAAACGGGAGTTTTTACGCAAAACCAGTTTTCGACATAATCAAATTTTTTATTTTGCTATAACTCAAAAACCAATCAATGTAAATACTTGAAATTTTCACCAAATGTTTAGATTAGCGTTCTCTATACACCATTAAATTTTCAAAGTATTTTGACTTTTATTAAGCTATTAATAGACAATTGAAATTTTCAATTTTTTTAAGTATTTTTTTTTTAAATAACGATAAAATTTTTTTGGCTGCCTAGAAAATCTTGAAAATTTAATACAAGGTTTCTTATAAGTTGTTCCTTAACTGATAAAAAAAAATCTAAAATCGTAAGTCACAATTTTTTTTTATAAGTGCTCAAAGTTCCAATTTATACGAAATATGTAAAAATCACGATAATTTGCAAGTTATTTTGTAGATAAAAATTCATAGAATTTTTTTTGTTCATACTTAAGGTTCAAAATTTTAACACTAGGTTATCTATAAGTTACTCTACAAAAATCTTTAAAAAAATTTCTTCCGGACTTAGAGGAAAAAATGTTATGATTGATTGAAATTTCAATATTTACGAAATTGCATAAAATAACGATTTATTCTCGAACGATTTTTAATATTTGTTATAATTCAAAAATTATAAGTCGCAGATTTTTGAAATTTCTACCAGCTGTTAAGATTGGTATTTCTTTTATGTAATATTTTTTTCAAAATATTATATTGATTTTAAAGCCACTTATAGGCATTTGAAATATTCGATTTTTTTACATTTTATTTTTATAATCGGTGATAAAAAAAATTTGACTCGTAAAAAATACTTGAAAATTTAATAAAAGATTCCACAGAAGTAGTCCTTATTGTAATTCAAAAATTATTAAAATCCGTAGGCACAATTTTTTTTTATAAGCGTTTGAACAGCGAATATTGACATAAAATTACATGTAAAATATAATATAATGTATAATATTCTAGACTGACAAATGATATCGGTTTTTTTAAAATGCCCTAACTCAAAAACGAAAAACCGCAACAACTTGAAATTATCATTAAATCTTTATATTGACGTTTTCTATACATGGTTAAAATTTCAAAGTATTTTGACATATTTTGACTTATTTATAGACAATTTAAATTTTCGGTTTTTCTAAATTTTTCGTTTAAAAATAAAATATATATTTATAAATAACATTGTATTATATTCTAGACTAACATATCATCTCCGTTCAGAATCGTTTTTCGTATACAATGATACCTATCATTGAATTCAAATTTAACAAATCCATTATAATGACCTATCCTATGAAGAGTCGCAATCCACCCCCAAGTGTACAGCAGAGCGAGGCCCATCCGGTTCTTTTTTATTATGTGTATACAATTCGTAAAAAAGGGTTTAGACCAAATATTCTCAGTTCCTTAGTGTGAAGAGGTGAGGGGAGAACGCCAGAGTGAATAAGCCTATAGCCATATATGGGCGTTAAAGTTCGCCAACTTCTCAGACTAGAAATAAATATTGAAGCGTTTCACAATTACTGTAGCAGTGCATTTTTAAGGAATTTTCACTGGACAACAATCAATTTTTTTCTCAAAATTGATTATTACATTGGCTATTTTTTCTCTCAAAATAGTCAATGTATAATATGGTATAATGGTAATATTTCACGTTCGCTCCATATAATTGTTAAAAATAAACCTTAAGGCTAGTAGAAAATGTAAAAGTGTAACTACCGTGCATTATATAATTATTTTTTAGACATAATTTAAAAAAAATCTTCTTTTAAAAGTTAATTGTTCAGTCTTTCAAAATACTATGAACTAGGTAACAAAATATTTTCACTGGGTGACATTTATGTCGCCCATTAGACTACTTTAACAAATGCACTGTTCCATAAGCGAAACGAAAACATTTTTTGCGATGTTGGGTTATAAGGAAAAAAACGCTGTGCGTGAGTCTTGAGGTTACGAAAATTTATCGAGCACGGTGTTTCTTATCTTATTGGCGAGCACGCATAGGGATACGTTCGGTCAAAAACTTACTAACGATAAAATGTTTAACCTCGGGGCAACCTATGATGATGGGAGAACTGACATAAAATATTTTAATTATAAACACTTAAGTTAAAGGTTACAGTATTAAATAAAAATAATAATAATTATCCTTAATAATTTTAACATAAAATAAACTTCTCCTCCGTCTTCCAACAATTTGGAGTTGACCAACCTTGTCCTAAACCTCCACTTGTCTTGATTTTCTATATCCCCTATGTACATACCAACAGCTCTTATATCATTCTCAATCGTATCCAACTATCTCTTGTTTTGTTTTTCTCTTCCTCTATTTCCTTCAACGTTAATTTGTATAACCACTCTTACTGATTTTGTTTCATCTCGCCTCATCACTTGTCCAAACTATATCAATCTATTTTCCCTCAACGTATACACTATCTACGCTACACCAATATTTTAACATAAAACATACTGAAAGGAAATAAAAGAAAAAATGTAATGGCATCTTATAGAAAACTGTAATATACAAGTTTAATACTGTATGTCACGTGTTGTTATAAAAATTGAGTAGAAACTGTTTACAATGACAAATAAGTGCCGGCAATAAAGTTTAGCAACTACCTATAAAGATTTTTTTTCCATTAGAATTATATTTGTTGACGTTAATATGTTGATAACGTATAATCCAGTTGTGTATAGTAATACCGGTTGTCTTATTTTATATTATTTTGATATTTGGAGACAATATTAATTTTTATCAATAATTAGTAAAATATTTACACGTTTATTTGACCTTTTACATATTAACAGAACATTTTAAGATCAATTTAATTATTTAACACTAGTTTGAACATTCTTATTTTATAATGCTGTTACTAATTTATTGATTATAACTAATTATAAACCACCGGGAATGATTGAATGAGATATTTTATAATTATTTTATTATACTTACAACTAAAGCAATGTTAATAATATTTGGCACTCATTATATGAAATAAATAATCAAAAACATTATAAAACAAATACGTCAACATTTGAATGTAGGTATACAAAGTAGGCAATTGGTGTATAACAATTAAAATAAGTTCGATCGGACAAATGCATTACTTTCGTGTAATATATAAAAAAAAACAGGAAACTAATAAGGTCGACGATGGTAAACAAGGATATGGAAGTTATAAAAATCGTTAAATTAAAAAGAAAGTTTACTTTTCATGATGTTGACCTATTAATTTGTTTGCTAAAATTGAATGATGTAAAATACGTACACAGTGTATACTACACACAAATCGTAAAAATAAAATATTTACAATATGAAACCCAGGTACTTACTAGTGTTTATATAAATTGTAATTAGTAAATCATTTTGATGTTTATTTTATAATACGAGGCGAATAAAAATTGCCCTCTTAAGATCTTAATTTGATAGGGGATTTAATGGTTAAAGTGATACAATTTTGTACAGAATTTTTAAACATTTTTTCAATACGTTTTTCGCTTCTACCAGTTACAATGTTTTAAACATTTTAAAACGACCTTGTATTCTTTCACACTAAATAAAAAAATTAAATCAATAAATGTAATGTTACGAGAGCTTGATTCCCAAATTTATCTTCCAGGAAGTGTCCCCGGCGAACACGTTCCAACAATAATCACAACACTATTAGTCATAATAACAATAATTTATACTGAGAAGTGCATCGTAGTGATGAGCCATAAGTGGCGCCTATTCATTTCTTAGTTATTTACTTCACTAGTATCAGAGATTAGTTTGATAAATATAATAGTGCCATTATTAACATTTAAGTGCTGACGTTAAAAAAATAATTATTTATTTTATGATAACCCGTTATCAGATAATGAAATTAATAATAAAAAAATAATACTTACGTCCATAAGTTTTTCTAGAAATCAATAGAATTAGTTGAAATCGTAATAATCTATTATTATTGTATGCAAGTCTACAAGATACGTACCAAAATAATGTAGTACGTACCTTATAATGCGTGTAAATTATTTTATTATTTTATTTTTGTTAAAATTAGACATTATGAAATTACATTTATAAATGTATTTAAAACATTTGACTTGACAAATATTACTCCCAAAAATGGAATACAGTGTGATCACGATAAGTAGAAATACTTAATAACTGTGTGCAGGTTTAATATATTTCAATTCTGATTTTTTGACTATCTAATAAACATTATTACACACATTTTCAAATAATTAGACTATTTTTGTGACAGTTCATTTTGCGCATGCGCACAATAACTTTTTTTTAAATGGCATGACCTTTTTTTGACCACAAATTATTTATTTTTTTGTACTTTTTAATGAATTTTAGTGGTTGAATTTCTTTTCTAAGTTGAAAAACGGCCGGTTTAGAGCGATCTGAATTTATGTTATTTGCATGGGTTAATAATAATAAATACATAATAATAAAAATAAAAATACAAACATTGATTTATTTTTATTCATTAAAGTTAAAAAAGAAATAAAATAACTTTAATTTTATAAGAAATTAAGCAGAGAAAATAAAATGTATTGTTCAATCATAAATACTCGGATAATGAAGAGTATAGGTTTCTTTGGCAAGACGTGTATTTTAGGTATTTTCAATATGTAAAAAGCATGTCAACTTTTTCTAAATTATCTATAATAACTGTTAGATAAGTTAAATCTGGTTTAAAATCATAAAATATCGATTTTTTTATTTCTTATTAGTAACTGGCACTTACTGTAGAATAATATCGACTGACCAATATTTGAATTATAACTGGTACCTATGCTTGTATGATATTATTTATACATTATAACTACACAGGCGCGGATCCAAGGGGTGGGGAGGCGAAGGGGGCATACGCCCCCTCCCCAAAATAGGTTTAAAATATATTGGGTTGTCGATTATTTTCGTGGTTCAATACAACTACTAACTAGAGTAATATACAATTACGAAAAATAAAATAATATTATTTTATATTTATTGTGTATTGACTAGTGTGTTGGTATGTTATAGCTAATTGCGTTCCGGTATTGATCGCCGTCGATGATAAACAATTTCCGAAGTACCTACAATGGTAATTTCTAATATCATGAAAATAAAAATGTCAACATAATTTTTGTTGCTTTTACGGTATTATGTTACTATTCAGGCAGGTTAGTCGTAAGTAAACAATTTATTTTGTGCCCCTCCGTAAAAAATTTCTGGATCCACCCCTCTAACTACAATACAATTACTGAGAAAAGTTTAATAAAGCTAAACACAATAGGTAAATAGGTATTTCATAAATTGGATTATTTTTATTTTTACGTATTTATTATTATTAATAACGTATTTTGTAATCTGTTATACCCGTGCAATTAACAAATCCATTTTTCAACTTAGAAAAGAAATTCAATCACTAAAATTCGTTAAAATATCCAAATTAATATGTGGTCAAAAATAGGTCATCCCAATAAAAAAAAAGTTATTGTGCACATGCGCAAAATGAACAGTCACAAAAATAGTCTAATTATTTGAAAATGTGTAAAATAATATTTATTAGTCAAAAAATTAGAATTGAAATATATGAAGCCTGTACAATGTACATAGACATTGAGTGTTTCCATTTATCGTGATCACACTGTATATTCAAGTTTTATTACATTATTAAAAACAGGTACATAATAGTCAATGTTATATGAAGTTTGATGAACTTATTTTATTAAATATAAGAGTTTTAATGGGTTCTGTTAACTAAAACAAACAAATCTATTACTTTAAGGCAGTAAAGGGTAATGTTTCCCACACAGGATTTTTTTTACGATATATTTATATATAACAACTTTAATATATAGTGGGAGACTGTTCAGTCACCCATGGTCATAATTCATTTTCAGTAATTTTAATGAGATAGAGGGGACTCCATGCAGTCAATTTGATTATTAACTTGTTTTTTCGTAATTATTTATATTACTATTATTTAATAATTAAATATCCAACTATTATATAATTATTAATTGAGACTCAATTTTCATCATACTTGTAGAACCCATTTAATATTAAAATATCATTAGGGTAATATTTAATCAAGTTTTTTTGATTACTATGTTACGCCGAATTTGTGAAATCACCAATTTCATGAAATCGGCAGAAAAATTGCCGATTTCATGTAATCAGCATCGCTGTTGCACAAAACGTGAAATCGGCAATTTTTCTGCCGATTTCATGAAATCAGCAATTAAAATTTGCCGATTTCATGAAATAGACATACTTTTTTCTGCCGATTTCATGAATTCAGTAACACATTATTACGAATATAATTTATTATGAATAGTGATAGATATATAAATAATCAATATTTGAACCCATTGGCGTTACCACATCATTCATTATTGTCTACGCAAAACATGTAATTCAGTGTCATATTAATTTTTGTCTCTATTCTTATTATATTCATATATATTTTCCATATTATTATTATCTTTATTTCAAACTTATACCGACTTATACGCGACTTTTATATGTTATACCGTTATACGCGATTTTTATACGTTATACCGTTATAAGCGCCTTTAAGTTATATCGTTATACACGATATCGATAAGTGTATAAAAGTCCGTGTAAATTATTCGATTAGGATCAGTTGGGACTGGACAAGGATATCAACGTTGTACCTGCCGTACGAATTGCACATCAAAAAAATGCACATGTAGGAAAAATGAAATGATGTGTAATTCGGCGTGCCACCCAGGCAGTAGTTGTCAAAATTTCCAAATGTAAATACTTAATAATTCTACTATATATATATAACTAACTCTCTTTTTTTAATAAATAAAAACTAATTATATTTTTATAAATTTAGTTTTTTATTATTACAATCAGATTTTATTTTATCTCCAGCATTTTATGTATGATCATGAGTACAACACATTAATTTATAATATTAATATAATGGGCTTGCCGAATTCATGAAATCGGCAGAAAAATTACCGAATTCACGTTTTGTGCAACAGCGATGCTGCTTTCATGAAATCGGCAATTTTTCTGCCGATTTCACGAAATTGGTGATTTCACAAATTCGGCGTAACAACTATATTGTAATTTTATTAATGAACCCCAAAACGTTTACATCATGTTAACCACTATGAACAATTTTTGTACTTTGTTTTGTCCTTCAGTTTTGATATAGTCCAATATAAATATTTTCCATCTGAATTTGATTACAAAATGTTATAAAAATAATTATTCTATTTATCATTATTAATTTTTTTATATGTATATATTTAATGAGTTTGATTATCATATTTCAACTAAACATAAATATTGAATGGTATTCACTGTGTTATTAATGTTTCATTAGTGATGCCCCATAATATTAAATAGATTACAAAAAATTATAAAATAAGAACATATAAAATAAAAATACAAGATTAGTTTTTAAATTGCTATTTATTATTTTTTTAGCCACTGTTGTAACACTAGATGAAAAAAATATATAAAGAGTTTTAATAGTAATTAATAATTGATTTTTTCTTCATCTAAAAATTATCATCAGCTTGTTATAATTTTCTAAACAATTTAGGGTAAATATATGAATTGAAAAATATAATAGTAAAAAAAAAAGTTAAGAAAAATGGAGAAAATTAATTATATAATAATAAAAAGGTTGAGGAATGTTGCCATTCATTGAATAATGTTTGTCCAGTATATTATTCTTAAATAAAAATAATATAATTTTTTTTAAAGTTCTCCACAGTTTGCAACAACAATCTTCTTTTTGGTCTCTCCAGTGTCAGTTCCATAACTCTCTAATTTTTTTACAACATCCATACCTTCGGTAACAGATCCAAATACAACATGTTTACCATCTAACCATGAAGTCTTGACTGTAGTTATGAAAAATTGACTACCATTGGTGTTTGGACCAGCATTAGCCATTGATAAAATACCTACAAAAATACATTTGCATATATGAGTAAATGCTTCTGGTTTAAATAAGAATTATGTGATCTCATACCAGGTCCTGTGTGTTTAAGAGTAAAGTTTTCATCACCAAACTTAGCTCCATAAATGGATTTGCCTCCAGTTCCGTTGTGATTAGTGAAGTCACCACCTTGGCACATGAAGTTAGGGATGACACGATGGAAGACACTACCCTTGTAACCAAAACCTTTTTCACCAGTGCATAAGGCTCGGAAATTTTCGGCTGTTTTAGGTACTACGTCTTTTCGCAACTAAAATAAAAACCAAAAATCATTAGTTTTATACAAATACAATTTGATCAATAAGATATCCCTATAATACATGGCCCACACAGGTAGTCCTACACGTTGTAGCAATTTGTTCACCATATATTTCCGAATTGAAAGGGTACTAAGTAACAAACCACCTCCATTCTTATTTCTAAGGATAAATTAAGACATGTGACATACACGTGAAAACGGAGATCAGGTAAACCATGTGACACGCGACGAGTACCCGAACGTACGAGATGATGGTGGTTACCGTATTGATCGATATAATACGGATCTGATAACAATATCCAACGACCGGTGTTGTAAGGATACTTACAATTGGTCGTGGAATGCAAGTGTGTGGAAGAACAACACAACATGACCAGGTGCGTCTCACGTTTGACGGGCGGCGAATACAAGTTCCGGTAGAGCTTCCAACGTATTTGAAAAACAAAACCCGTTATTTTACATAGGTTTGGTCGAATGATATACGAACGTTCGAAGAACGATTTTCCGCGTCCGTGGTACGCACGGTCCGCGCCATAATCTTCTTGATGTGCGTCCCTAGCATATCGCGTACGATTCGCCATGTTCTCGCTGCGCCACTGGCTCAAGCGGAGCCGGTCGCCGCACCGAACGGAGACACGTTGGACACAGTCATGAAAAGGCACTCACCTCGATGACGATCCTGCCGGCCGGTTGTCCGTCAACGGTCATGTCGAAAAATACTTTGGGGTTGGCCATATTGAGAAAATTTGGAGGGTTCCGTTCGCTGAGAGTGGATAAAATACGACAAACTGTCAACGGTGTTCGCGCTACAGTGATCGGCAAGTTACGGCCGGTCTCGGTGGCAACCGCGGTCGGGCGTGCCGACTATCGATAGTTGTGCGTGCGCACGTCAGCCCCCTCTCCATCTCTCCATCCCTACCAATGCCGCTACTGCCAACGCCCGCGCGAACGGTTTCTCCTCGTCGTCACTTGCGTAGGACATCGGTTGGCGTCCCTCTTCCCACCTTCCTCGGTCGATCGTAGGCTTCGCGCTTCCTGCACACATCGATCGGGTCCGCGAAAATCGATTGCGGTCGCGCGTCGGTCAACGCGGCAGCGACTAGTGTCGTCTCGAGATTCGAAATCCCCTCCCGCCTCATCGGGGTAATTTTTTCCTCACAAACCGTACACCGGACCTTATTTGACGCGGTTCGCGCACGGTGGAACCTATTGGCGTATCCCCATTTCTTTCGCCGTCAAAAAAGTTGGCGGTTTCGAAGCACCTATCTCGAACCCGATGAGATAACGGATGAACTGGATACGTCCATTTGTACGATTCTTATATATTTACGTGTAAAAGGTTACATGGAACCGTATAACCTTCTGAGCCTATTTTATTTTTGGGAGGGAGGGGGGGGGGGAAACGCATATCAAAAATCGAATAATATTTCGTATGCGAACAGTTTTCGGACGGACGACAGGCGTGCTGGAAACTGTTGTTTACTTGTACGACATACATATCCGATATAATGTCAGTGTTTTTGGAA
Organism: Sipha maydis; assembly: GCA_034509805.1. Lineage (NCBI taxonomy): Eukaryota > Metazoa > Arthropoda > Insecta > Hemiptera > Aphididae > Sipha > Sipha maydis. The sequence goes on from JASXSY010000311.1 coordinate 12,771, forward strand.
AACTATTCGAAATCCTAGATGCTCTCGGTGATGCGTTGTTGGCTCGCTGCCTTCGCATAGCGGGAGGTCCTCTGTCACATAATCCACATACGTCTTAGTATTTGATTTAAACTACACTAAAAACAACTTTTAATGAATGTGGCTTGCAATTTCTTACATCCGTACATCTTAACTTTAAAGGGAGATGGAAAAATTATTAAATTGTGTTGAAGTCTATAAATGTGATGGTCAAAATAATGTTTAATTTACTATTAAATACTAAAAATATTTATTGATTTGAAATTTTTGGCCACTTTATTAAAAATAGCAATTGTTATACTATTTAAAATGCAATTACATGTTTCTAAAAATGTTCACATAATTGTGTTTAGAAATTTAATAATTAGTTGTTCACAAATAATAAAAAGGTTGGTAGTTTTAATTAAACTAACAATTACATGTAACATTTGATAAATGATTTTTGTTTTATTTCATAACGGTTAAAACAATTTAATTATTAGAATAAAAAAAAAGTTTGATAAATTTTATAATTAGCAAGATTAAATATTTATTAATTATTAACTGGAAATTATAAAGATTATAAGTTTGACAGATTTGTTACAGAAATACTATTTCTGGTATAAATAATACATTTAAATTGTAATTCATTTTTTTTTTTGTTTTTATAATGTATATAATATATTCATATTATGAAATTATAATCTAATACTAGTTTTAATATTCAATTATTTTTCTTTTATATAAAATAAAATAAATAATATAATATTATTGTTAAATTAAATAAACAATGTATTGTTAATAATAAAAGTTATAAAACAAAAATGTATACAATTAATTATTAGGCTTTAGAACTGCCTTGTTGATTTTCTTTATCACCACCAACTTCTCTTTTGCGTTGAACCATTTCACGCAAATTATTTTCACTTTCCTTCAAATTGCCTTCTAAATATTGTTTACTGTTCTGAAATAAATAAAATAATTCAATATTTTGCAATTATTACTTAAATTATAATTACTTCTAGAATAGTTATCTTTTGATCTGTATCCGTGTTGATTTTATCCAAGTTCTTAAAAACTTCTTCTCTTGGTGTTAACACAAATGCTCGGCCTAAAGCTTCATATGTCTTTACATCTTTCGGAATTGTCTATAGATATAAAAAAATAAAAAAATAATAATTAAATTTACATTTTCATACATAAGCTTTTTTTCTTAAATTAGTTTTTTAGTGATAAGTATAACTCAATAATTAATACATAGAATTTGAAACAGTTTTTATTGCCTATGATAGTTTTATTAGTGTAATTATTTTTAGAGGTTATTGGTAAAAAATAGCTATATTTATCTATATTACAAAATAATAAAATATTTCATGTCATACATAAATATGTTTATAAATAAATCTACTTCTAAATTACTTTACTTTTAGAAAATATATTTAAAGTACTATTACTTTCAATGGAGTTTTTTAGAGAAATATTGTTTAATTAAAGTATTGAATGTACACTTTAATATTGAAAATAAATGATAGTATATATTTTAAATTGTTCGATATTGGAAATTGAAATAAGTAAGCATTTATTACATACTAACAATCATACAACCATGGAAAATTAATATTATAAGCATTTTTTTAGTGAAAAATTGAACATTATTTTGGTAATTTCATACATATTCTTAGAAAAAATTCATTAGTTTAAACAATATTATTCTTTACGCATACATTTCATTTAATATATGATACTATTAAGTATTATAATTAGCATTATTCAGTGTGATAGGCATATATTAATTATTTTTATAATTAGTAGTACTTATACTATAGATAGTACAAGAAAATTAATAGTTTTTTCTTTCGCTTTTTCAGGTTCTGATGATTCAATTTATACTTTTACAAAATTTTATTGATCATAACTATGGTTTTTTTTTTTTTTCTATAATTATAAACATAAGTACATTATACAAATATATATAAAAAAATAGCTTATAATACTTCTAGTTCTTGTTTAGTAAGAATATTGTGTTGCTTTGTTCGACGAAGAGTATCAATTTGCATATCAGCCAACTTTATTTTTTGAGATGCATACAATAATTTTTCATGAAGTTCTTTGAAAGCCTAAAACAATCATATTATATGAAAATATATATATATATATATATATATATGTATATATAAAATTAAAATAAACTATGTATATAAGGTAACAAAAAAATATATGTAAGAATTTATAAAAAAATTACTGTTAAAATATAAAACAAGATAACAATCAATTTTTCTTCAATCATTTATCTTTAAACTGCTAAATATTTTGTTTTATTATAATGATGAAACTTTTTGTAATAATATACATATATTGTGCGATTTGTCAATAATTTTTATTAATTAATGAAAATATTAAGACGATTTTTAATGAGTTCCACAATAAGTGCTTAAATTCATTAATGTTTTTATGAAACATAACTAAGTTTAATAAGTCTAACAAAAAATGCTATTGAAAATCTTTTATTTCATGAAAATAAAAAACAATTAATTATAATGTTCTTATTTCTTAAATCTTAAAACATATAATCAAAATAAGGTTTATATATAAATATTATATATATATATATATATATATATATATATATATATATATATATATATATATATATATATATGTATGTATGTATATATATATATATATATATGGATATTTCATTACTATATTTATATTATTGCTAGTCAATAATAATTTTAATTTTTTTACTTACATTTTTTAAATCCATATCCACTGCCATATTTATGAACTATTATTGAATTTAAATTCTTTATATATATATATTTATATACAATCAAGCTGATGTACACAACTACAGTAGTTTCGAACTATTGTAATATTGAAGTTTGAGAATATATTAAAAATACATAAAATTCTAAACAACTTTTTAATTTTACAGTAGACAGTGTTGTTATCACGAATTTGATAAGTGAAGTTATCGGAGCGCATGGTTTTTACAAGTTGTTGTTACCGATTCAATATTTATGCAAGTTACCGTGGTTCACAAAAATTAACCGCTGAATTAAATTTGTATTTCTTCTTCTGTTTTAGATAAAATAATAAAACATTTTAAATTTTAGTGTGTCAATATGTTGCATGGTTTCGTAAAACCTCGATCAACAATCATAATTTATCGTATTTATGTACGTTATTCGATACTATACGTAAATTAACACGAACATACATAATATAGGTTTATTTATATAGTTTTCCTATATAGTTGATCCTAAAATGTACTGCTCACGATTAGCGAAAGTTTTCGGAGATCTACAAAAGACGTTCTGCGCTAATTAAATAAATACAATTATTTAAAGTGTAGTATATTATAGTGTATGTACAATATCGGTTATTTTCGAATGGATAATTTTTTTTATATAATTTATTAATAAAAAATAAAATTAAAAAAATTATTTAAACGAATATTTGACTGGAAATTAATTTTGAATTGAAACGTATTGGAAAATGTTTATGTTTGATTGTATCGCTTGTTTGCTACAACAACGAGATAACACAAAAGCATTATTTATGAATTATTTGCAAATTATAATAAAAGGTATTTGGGTTTTCTTTATATTAGTGGAATGACATAAATGATTTTACAAAATTAGCCATCAGATGATAAATGTTGCATTGTATTTAACATAAGTTAGCCACATATGTTTTATTGTAAATTAAATTTTCTTCAAATTCGCTTTTTATTGTGTTAAGTCATTGTTGTAGTATAAAAGCGATATGATGTATTTGTATTTGATTTCTGAAATATGTAATAAATCGAAAAATAACTAAGCAGAAAAATCCGATTTAAAATAAATGTCAATTTATATACGTTTTCATAATATTAGATAAAAAAGTTAGCTCTCTTAATTATCTAAAATATTGTCAGATTGTCCATTGTACACTTTCAATTGATTTTCTTCCTATAGAATCGTCACATAAGTGTATATGTGCATCACACAGACCAAATATTAAAATTTAATACATATTCAATTTTATAATTTTGGTATAGGAACGTTTCTTGAACAGTGTAACCATTAATAATGAGGATAATAAGGTCATAGCAGTAACAAAATTCAACCAACAAAATACACCGCAAAACAATTAAATAATTATTCGTACTTTTAATTCCATGATTAGTTGTGCAGGAACAGAACTTTCCGTTTCAAAATAAACACAAGTACATGTAACAATCAATGGCGTAACAACAGGGTAGCATATTAAGCAATGAACCATGGGCCCATGACTCCAAAGGGCCCATCGATAAACGTTTAGAATCTAAAAACATATCACCATTGTTACAAAATATTAATTTTTAGAAAAATTTTGCTATGATAAGATTAATTTACCATTTAAAAAAAATACTGATAACGTCTGTGATATTAATACATTTAGGTATGATAAATTAAAATACATCATTGATAGTGATTCTGGATGATAAATAACAAGGAAACACACTCTGCATTTAGAGTGGTATAATCTTTAGTCTAGGAAACCGTATTGGTTACTGTCGATTACTGAATCCGTTATCAATTGGTAGAGAAGATCTTTTCAATGGCTTGGCATTACTGTTAATCGAACAAGAAACAGCTCCAGTGGTTAGCTTCAAAGATTTAATCTATAAGTTGGCCGAAGAAAAAGCAAAAAATAAAAAATTCTCATAAAACTGAGAGAACATTTTTTTAAATATAAATAAATTTTTTTTAAACTTTATTATTGTTTTATTTATATGATTTAAACCGAAAAAATGAGATACATGTAATATGTGATAAATTTTGACCATATTCATAATTACATATTAAATATGTTTTTAATTATACATTATCTATTAGCTAAGGTGGATCTTTCTAAGACTAAGTGCGCGATGGTTTATTAAACCACGGGAAACCGAAGTCCTAGTCACGCAATGGGTAACAATTAAACGTACGCGCTTTTTGAATATATTTAATTGGTGATTTTTATCGTGTCTTAGAGCTATGAAGTGTGGAAAGTACGCTTCAATTAAATTCTGCACAATTGTTTGGATTGAGCATTGACGCCGTAACCAAAAAAATCAGGCAGAACATATTTATTCAATTGAGACATCACCATATTACGACTGCATTAAGAGCCTAACAATAATTGCTTAATACGAAAATAGTAATTAATTAATTAAGAAAAATAAATTAATCTACCGGACAGAAAATATTAACAAGTTAATTATAAATCATGTTTGTTAATTACTCACAATATGTAATAATTCGCTGACCCAGTTACTGGATCGAGGACAACCCACATACCACCAAAATAATATTAGATAGAGATTCTGCCCTACTTAAATATAGGGTTTGGTGACGAGTATAACACTATATTAAGTATTTATATTTTTATTATAATAAATATTATTATATATAATAAAAAATATTATCACACGTGATTTTCTTGTGTTATTAAGTTAGAAAATTGTCAATATTCTTTGTTTTCTTAAAATATTTTTTATATTCATATGTACAAACAATCTACTTAAATGTAATGTTATGTATAAATCTAAAATACATTTATTTTTATTTTTTTAAAATAATAAGAACACTTTTTTTAGAACTATATTAGTAGTATAAATAAATTCAATATTTAATTTACATAACAATTTTATTTTAATATTAATTAAATCAATTTAATTAATAATCAACTACTCTGTCAATAATTTATTATCTGTTGCCTCCCCAACAAGTATTAAATGTGAATATTCGTATGTACTATGTAGCGGTATGTTGTATAGATACTAGGTATGTATTTTATTGCTTGATAAATGTTGACGCGGCCACAGTTGTTGTGGCCGGTTCAGGGAGAGATATCGAGGAAGTAATGAAAAAATAAAATGTTAAATAAATATTTAACACTCATCCCGGCGATATAACTAAGTATTATATGATAGTACAGACCTACAATGTTATAAACGATATGTCACAGGGTTGTTACATTATGTAACACAATGTAATTTACATTATTGTGATTAGTAATACGTACCAGCATCATATTATCGATGTTTCAGTTTTTGACAAATATATTAATATACTATTTTAAAATAGTTTTGCTCTCTATAAAAATACATAATTAATTTTACCCATAAGCTAGTATTTTTAACTCTAGTGGCTAGAGTCTAGCCCCTAATCTTGTCACCGCCCGCCGACGCATACGCCGACTGACTGTGGTAAACTGGCGATTTAGTATATAGTGATTACTAATTATTGAGTGTATCAAATCAATTATTTATAAGAGTTATGTCCGTATGCATACTATATGATGTATCACATCATAAGACAGTTTTAGATAACATTTCTTATGTTGATTAGAAAACTAAAACACAATAAAATAAATAAAACTAAATAAAAGTAACTTAAACATCAGTTACTTATTTTTTTATACATAATATACTCGTGTGGTAGTAAAGACAGAAAATCACCAATTTCCATTTACTTTAAATATCGTCCATTATTAACTTAATGTTTATCTGATTAGGTAGCCGATAGATAGTTACGCGTAGGAGTTAGGGCCCCGTTTAGGTAAGTACGTCGCTAACCGGAGTTCGAAACCCCCGCATACGGGTATAATATTTTATTATAATTGTTTTCCAATTATTAGTACAAAGGTTTCATTGTTTGAATATGACGTTTTAACTATGTTTACAATGTAATCCAATTATAACTTTTTGTTATAAACACTATATTGCAATTGCAGGTATGTTAGATATTAATAGATTTAAAACGTTGATGATTAGTAAAGACCGGATTTATATTCTCTTAAAATGCCCAAAATATGTTCATAATAATATTCATATATTCTCATTATATTCTCTCAAAAATGTATAAAATATGCAAAAATATGCTAAAATATTCAATCAATATCATTATATGCTTTAATATGCATTTTTAAATTTTTTTTTCAACATTATTTTAATAGTGAGGTATTAATTAGGTATTTAAAGTTGCGTATTATACCTAATGGAATACCACTGCACTTTAGAAAGAGTGGAAAATAGGAATTTAGTATAAATATAACAGAATAATAGTAAAAATCAGTAAGAAAACAACTGCCAGCATTGTAGGTTAGCCACCATGTTTAGGGAACGGCACAGAAACTTAATATGATAAAGCACCATAACCACAGAATAGACTAAATTTAGTCTATTCTGTGCTATAACACTGATAATACCAAAGAACTACTGTGTGTATTATTTTTATCAAATTGATAAAAAAAAAGAAAATTGTAAATGTTCAAAAAAAAATTTTCTGGGTACCGAAATTAAAAATAAATATATATTTATTCTCACAATTTACGAAGTATTCCAAAATATGCTAAATGGGTTAAATATTCTCTAACCCATGAAATATTCTTAAATATGCAAAAAAAACTTTTTTTTTCGCATTCAGCATTGAACGAATCGTCCACATTTTGTACTCTGATAAGACTGCATAGACCCAGTAACGATATGTAAAAACATATAAATCCGGTCTTTGATGATTAGGTTGCAAACACCGGACATTAGCAGTATCAGGGACATCACATAAACGCAAATTCAACATGCAATTTGATGTTGCGTGTTATATGGAAACATACCTTGTATGTTTATAGTATATAATATTGCACAGTGGATGGTTACGGGCATAGGCGGCATTTAAGGGGCATGAGGGGGCAGTTGCCCCTTCAGGAAAAATATTGAGATTCATTTTGCCTCCTCATTAATTAAATATTATTAAAACGATTTTTAATTTTTATAAAATATTTATGTTGAAATTACTATTGTTCAATTATATAAGAAAATCATATGTTAAGTCAGTTTAAAATTATCAATATTACCATAAATTAATATAAACTAATGTAAATTCTAGAAAACTGTGTATTAATATAATATTATGATTACTTTTAAAACATAACATTAGATATACCACATATTTTTATTTTATTAAGATGCGAATCTGTACTAATTAGCACAATTAGGGCCGTTCATACAATGTTCGATTAAGTGTCGGTTAAGACTAACCGGTAGAATTCTGTCGGTTAACACATGATAAATTCTTCCAGTTAGCGTTATCAAGCACTAACCATACATTGTAAGAACGGCCCTTAGTGTATGTGGTGATAGAACAAAAATACAATGAAAATGGGAATAAGAAACCACCCATTAGTGGCACTTGACTGGGAAATTATTTAAATATAAATTATAAAAATATACGAGTGTGAGATGTTATTATTGAGATAATAAGTAAAATTTAGGTGGAATGTATATGAGAAAATTTTTATATGGGTCAGTAAATTATGATTAATTTTTGCCCACCATATAATATGAGCCAAGTGCCGCCTATGGTTACGGGCATGAATCTGTGTAAATTCTTCCTATTGCAAAAAGTTCTCATATATTATAAAAGTGTGGTTTACTTTCATTTTATTGATTATACTTAGTTATATAGTGTATATCACAAAGTAATATAGTATTCAAGTATATATATATATATATATATATATATATTTATATGATATTATTTTATTCAATGGCTTTTAGTTATTATTTATATACAAGCCACAATCTATGCAATTGTTGGTTTAAAAATTGTAATTTTGAAATCATGGGTTTCAATATTATAAGTAATTTTTACGAGTATTCAAAATATGCACGTTCAAATTGTTTTGAATATTATGGGTATAATATGTTCAGTTTTCTTACAGTAAACATTTCAAAAATTACAAAATATTTAAATACCAAATAGTAGTATAGGTACTAGTTTAGTACATACACATAAACACGACCTATAGGGATATATATATTTATAAATATAAATTAATAGCTTTTATCTCTTATAATATATTATACATGTTCTATAAGTTTAATTTTGCGTTCTAGTACTACATAAGTGAATCAATGAACAAGAGTTTATTATGTTTTTGTTAATATTAAATAAGTACACAATAATTTGCATTTATTATATCTCAGCAAACTTTTGTTAAACCAATTTATTAAGAAATGTAATGATACAAATGTTCAGCGATTTAATCATCATAAATCTTCAGTTTCTGTAATTTATCCAAATAAACGAACAATTTAACTAAATAAATAATGATTAACCGTATTAAACTGTCAACAAAGTCTGAAAAAACTGAAACAGCAAATTAACAAAATTTTAACAATTGTTAACAGATGAGAGATAGGAGGAATTTTTAAAAAAATTTGGAAGCCCAAATCTACTTTCGAACTCCCTAATTGTAAATTTCTAAAAAGAAATAAAATGTATCTACGAAATACATTATCTGATATAATATTATTAAGAAATTTAAATTTTAGGACTAATATTTGTGGTTCTTTGGTTTTAAAAAAAACTAAATGGAAATTAAAATTACTGTTAACAGTTAATGAAGTAATAGGTAAATATATAAAAAAAAATGTTACAAATTACCAAAGTTTATACTAATCACGCACAAAATGTGGACTCTCAACCCACAGGAAAATTTTATAATACATCACTGAATTACTTCATATACATAATAGAATGTTTACATTTAATTTAGATTTGATAATACGAGTCTAATAACGATCATGGGAAACAAAGTGTTAAAAAAATATATTATTTTAGTATAAACAATTATGCATTATATCGAGCGAATGACAATGGGATGTGTAACTAATATATATTTCCTTAAAATAGGTTTACTTACTTTTTTCTTTAATCTAATATGATTTATAGGCGAGGCTGTGCGATGACATTGATGATCTCTGTCTTGAAGCTGACCAATGACAAGTTGACTCCGCCCAATGAAGTCTCGCATTGCTCTGCCACCGCACCGAGGTCATCGACGATCATCATTCTGTTGACGGCAATATGGACAGCTCCGAGGGAAGACGACCGAAGTGTGCACGATGTAGGAACCACGGAGTAATATCGTGGTTGAAGGGCCACAAAAAACGGTGTTCTTTTAAAGAATGCGTGTGTCCCAAGTGCAATCTCATAGCCGAAAGACAACGTGTAATGGCTGCTCAGGTAAGCTGTGCTAAACATTTTTCTTTAATAATTATTTTGTTTGATTTAAATACAAATAAATCTATAGAAAAAAAAAAATAAAAATAAAATTATATCAAAAAAATAATTTTCTATTTCATGTCTATATTATTTAAAAACTGAAGGGTTGGTAATTAAGTCTTTTCATTTATTATTCTTAAGGTTGCGTGTTATTTTAGAAAATTACTAACAAGAAATATTTTAAATACTGTTGAGTCATTTATCGGATACAGCATGGTAGTGATAGAATAAATGTATTGAGTTTAATTATATGACTTTAACGATTTGGTTGAATAAATCATTATAAAAGTTATTAAGCACAAAATAAATCTATGTGAATACACGTTTTTTTTTATATATATATATATAATACGTGATAAGTATTTTTTTAAACAGAAAATTTAAAAATGTAATATAATATTATTTTAAGCATATTTGTGGCAGATTCTGTATATTTATGTATGTAGATTGTTTATATTATCCAATATGTACTTTATGGTTTAAGTTGTTTAAAATTTGATTTTAAAAATGTGGGGTTTTTCAAATAAGTATTACACCACTATAACAATAAATACATTACCAATTAAAAATTAAAGTAAAATTACGTCTTTACATTTTTAAAACTGTACAGTTAATATTAAGATTATACAAATAATATTTTATCTTATATAATTAATAAAAATAGCTTTAAGAAAAATGTACATCTTTGTTAAAGTGATATTATTTTAATACAGCCAACATATAGGAAACAACATATATTTATATAATATACAAGTTTAATATCAAACCTAAACACCTCGAACATATTTATTTTTTATTGGATTATATACAGAAATTTTTTGTTACGTTTCAGAAAACTTGTTGCTTTCTTATGGGTTCTAATTCCATATTTTTTTCATTTATACGTACAGCGATTTGCTATTTAATGACTTATGATAAGTATTAAATATTTTTTAATTAAATTTACTTGTATTATTATTTTATTTTTGGGTATTCAAGTTTTTAATTCAAAAATATTTCTTAGGTGACAAATATTTAAATATCCATATCCTACAAAACTCGTTAATCATAGTTGCAAATTTACGATTGTTAATTTCCATATTTTTGGTTTTTGGATTTTAATTTTGAGTTTTAGTCGGTATAAAGCAGTACAATTTAAGTACGTAAAATAATAAATCAGTATTAGTAAAAAATCATTTGAAATTATATTTTATGTATTTTAATAAATGCATAGAAAATATTACAAAACTAAATCCTATTAAGTTCAATATTCATAATATATTTAATACTGAAAAGTTATGAAAATAACATTAATATTTTTTTTATTTTCTTCAAAAAATATAGTAGAAATATTTTGTGTGCTTATTTATTATTTAAAAATTTATACATTCTATTTTCCTTTGTCATATAATAAAAAACTATAATTTACTGTAAGGTTCTTCAATTTATTATGTACTTACAGCGCTGGGTCTATGATTCGTGAGACCCAGTACAATTTATAAAAGCGAGGCACCTCCTTCAATAGTTAGACAGTTAAAAAGTCGTAATTATATTGTTTTAATCCTTATTTAAATATAATTTTTTTCAGTTTATGAGTACACCATCTGTGTCAGTAATTACTGTATTGGTGGCGGTAAAATTTGAGTATATACCATATATATATACATGGTATATATATAGATAGTCGTGAAGATATGGTGACTTGACCGAAAAAAATAACTTTACGTATTACGTAATCATATCAGTATAAATAAAATCAAAACAATTATTTATATTTACATTATAATATGGTTCCTATAAATAAAAAAGCGCGAGGCCCTTTGCGGCCGCTTTTCCTGCACATATCTTGTGCTGGCTCTGCGAATCTATACATTTAATTAAATCATACTACGGTGTTTACGCTTAGAATTTTTGTCGTTATTAGTATAATATGATCATTTAAATTACCCTTTGATAGTTGAAAATCGATATTAATTACGTTTCATTTAAATTGTTTGATAAAAAAAAGGTCGCGTTAAAAAGACAACAAGCTGCTGAAGATGCTATAGCGTTGGGATTAGCTTCTGTTACTTCTGGAACTAAATACGGATGTTTACCACAGGGCCCCATATTCGGAATGACTGTTCCAACCTCTAAATCTCCCGTTGGTACGTAAACTGACTAGTCTGATTACCAGGACGAAATAAGTGTAAGAAAACGTTTTTAGCTGTGGAAGAAACTACCCGGCCTGAAGAAAATCCAACAGCTACTTCTCAGACGTCGGATGGATCCAAAGGAGTGGTACCACAGGGCTCTCTTGATTTGTTGTGTCGGTTGTTTCCGGAAAAAAAACGTTCGGTCTTGGAGCTTGTACTGCGTCGTTGTGAACATGATTTGCTCAAGGCGATTGAACATTGTGTACCATTATGTAAGACTTTGACCACCGCTCCCAAGTCTCGGAAATCCAGCACAGGTAAATATTTAATGAATAAAATACTTGATCAACAACAACACGAAGTAAACTTTAAACTGGCATGTTTCATTCCGTAGACAAAGCAGATACACCTCAAACCAATACTATCGGTTCCGCATTTATGCCTTGGGGTTTGCACCGTGAACCGCCAGTAGCTCATCAAAATACTCGGAGACAGCTGGCAACTAGATTGACATATCATGTACCTGAACCGACCACGTTGTTTCATCATTTTAGGTAAAAATATATTATTGTAAAGGACTGTTTGTTGTAATTATTTTAAAGTATTAATTTACTGTCGATGAAAATTTTATTGAAAAAAAGAACTACCGACGTATGATTTGATATAGTTAAAAAATATTTTTGATAATACGCACATATATCGAATTACTATTACAGTATACTTATAAATTATAAATATATAATATATATATAAATATGAAAGTATACTTTGGTCAAACTAGATACACATTTTGACTCTAAAAAGTTACGTTTTAAATATTTCATAATTGGGTGTACTTGATTTGTATGCAATGGAATAATATCAAGCTAAATACTAAAACGAACAAATACATTTTTTTCTAGAACACAATCTACTGGAGTTTCTTGCGGGCCGCCATTTTATTTGCCGCCTTTTTTGCTGGAATCAGCTGAGTCATGTCACGTTGCCAACTGTGCAGAATGTGCATCAGCTGCAGCTCAACAGATATGAAATACCTATTCGAAATCGTCATTACCGTTAATATTTGATTATTATACATATTAATAAATATATTATTAAATATATGTGCACATAAGACATAGAAGATTGTATAAGTTAATAATTTGTATTAATTATAAGTTGTCTTGATAATAAATGCATTTACCTATATGCCTACGTCTGTTTTATTTTCATTGTAATCTGTTTTATTTTTAAAACTCAATGCAATCAGAAAATGAATTAAAGTACATGGCCACCCACAGTATTTCGTGTCAAAGTCAAATAAATGAAACGCAGATAAATGGTAATGTTTCGATAAACGTACGCTAACAATAGTGCATTTGGCAGGAAACAAGGGAATTTCTGGACTTTTCTCAAAACTGTTTGAAACGCTTTTCGGATGATATATTTGTTTGTGTACGCGTCTACTAAATTTAAAAATTTTTTTTCCTAATACCATTGATGCATTAGATTTTATTACGCTTAATAATGTAGTATTATATAGACAATTTCGAAAGCATCACATTTTTATTAAATCGTGCACTATATTACAATGATAAAATCAGTAGAGCATTAGGTCTATAATCAAGAGGCAAAAAATATCGCTATAATGTCGACATTTCTATGATGTTAGTAAAATAATAAAATACAACACAAATGGTATTTACATAATAAAACGCATGTATTAGTTATAACTATGAAATTTAATGTAATATATTACATTAGCATTAAAGTACAAACGTACAGCGAAAACTCTAATATGTAATCGCACTGGATAAAAATAGAAATAAGTTAAGAGTTACTTTTAAAAAAGGTTTAGTTTTAATTAATAAAATATTCATAGTAGAATTTCAGACGGGACGAAGAAGATTTATATTCAAGACAAGTTTCTGTACTTTTTTGGATCAGTCCGGACTTTGTTGGGTTTCATCGTACGTAAGAACTGAACAAAAGTTAAAATCGCACGTAGATTGTACTGTTACTATTCAATGTTGACAGTTGAAAAATTAGATCATATAAAGCATGTGTTCTCTGAATCCGAGCATTACATAATATAATTTAAAAAATACCAGTTTAGAGCTGTAAAACTGTTTTTAATGGAGCAAAATAAGTGTTTTCTATGTCATTTTTTTTCGAGCGTCAGCTATTAACACAGGCGGAAATGTGTATTGACAAACAGTATTATGTATCACAAATACGATTTTTTCGCATCGCATATTATGTTGTTATATATATATATATATAGAGAGAGAATGTTAAATAATAATAATAATAAAAAATCGAAGTATTAATAAATGTCATGGGTAAAAGTATCATCGCGACGCTTGCCACGTGATTTTTTGGCATTCGTGAATCAAAACGTGTGTGTTCACGCGTGTCCACGTGGAACCGTCGTGCAAATGGTACCTACACGTTCGTCGGAGTTATGAGTTGCCCGGTGTCGAAGTATGTGATAAACCATCTGGCATCGAAGTCGTATTACGCGTAAATCGTAAACGGGGGATGGGGGTGGTGGGAAGTGAAAAAGGAAAAAAACTAAATTGCAAACGAAAGACAAACCCCCGAAGACGTCGGGAACGAAATCTCAACAAGTACTATCACGTGTACAGCCGTGGCCACCGTCGCGATGATAGCCCGGACCCTTCGGGGTCTCGACTATAAATTCGAAAACAAACACTGCTTCCGCTACGCACACGTACGGTCGTCGCAGGCGCGCGGTAGTACTATCAATCAGTTCCACCGGCGGCGATGGATGGCGAACAACACGACGACGTGTGCGTGCGCTAGTGTATTGGATTTCGCGTCTTGTGTGTATTTAGTGTACGCGCAAGTTTGCGTGTGTGTGTGTGTGTGTGTGTGTGTGTGTGTGTGTGTGCGCGCGCATATGTATGTATGTGCGTGCGTGCGTGCGCGCTCGTGTTTGGATATCGCGTTAACGTCCGTGGTAACTTAATAGTTGCGTGTGTTTACATTCAATTTCACGGGACGTTTGATTGAATAACCGGGCTGTCCCCTCGCCACCCCCCCTGGGCCCTGGACGAAAACGGATTTCCTCGGCCGGCCCCGGACAAATGATTTTTAATTTTCCGACACCATCGTACATACACACACACGTATATACGTATATATATATTATATTTAATATGTAATTGATATACCTACGGGGCTTCTACGTTTACTTTTTTTGTTTACGTTTTTTTTTTTTTTTCCTTTCGCTCGTCCTTTCTGTTGTCGACAAAATCGCGGACGCGACTCCGTGCACGGCGGCGAACTCTTCGTTTTTCATCCCCTCGGAGGAATCGTTGAAAAATCACACGGACCGGGTGGTCCATTAGCCGTTACCGCGCTCCGCTGCAGTGCACCGCCGCCGGTCTGATTGACGGGCCACTGACACCAGCTTGACACACGCGTTTAGAACAAATGCGACTTGTCTGATAGATATGTGTGCGTGCGTGTGTATATATAAAGAAGAAAAAACACCGCACGGAAATAATAATATTAGTCGTTGTTTATTTATAATGAAAGCAAATGTTCGGATAAAAGGAAATGTGTTTTTAAATGTGTTTACCGTAGTTTTGCTGATGCCTCATCATCGTCTGTCGCTGAAATAGTGTACAAACGCGTTGGCCTAAAGTAACGGAATCTCACGTTTATATGTATATAATGTATGCATTTGGTATACATGTAGTTTTATTCGTGTGTGGTTCACGTGGTATTTTCGAATAAAGTGTTTTTTTTTTTTTTTACAAGACCTAATTCAGTGTTTATAAATTTACAAGCTTGTCTCTCATATCCGTGCGTGCGTTGCGATAAATTATTGTGTTATAAATTCATGCGAAACTTGTTTGTATATATTATATGTATACTATTCGCAGGAAATTGCCTAAACCGTGATTCTAGTGTAATTTTTTTTTCACCAAATCATCGATTTTCCAGGCTTGTAAATGCATGTCATATAATTGGCAACATTTACGTTTTCAAAGTTAATTTAAAATTTATCTTTACGTTATTTCACATATTTTAAAAATGCTTGTTTGTTTTTGGCTACAAAACGTTAAATTAGAATAAAAAAAAAAATCATTTCGTAGTGCATAGAACGTGTATCATTTTAGAAAAAGTAAAAATAAATTCGTTGTACTCAGAAAGTTATACTTACATGAACTATAACAATTTATTTTTCGAAAATAGAAAGGTAAATGAGTACATACAACTAAGTTCGTCGAAAAAATTTAGTCAGACGGACCAAGTCTCTCGCTTCTCCACAGACTAAAAGACCAGGTCCGACGGACCACGGACCTTGATAAGAAATTTTTATTTTATTGACAGTAATAACTTTATATCCTCATATGACCTGCCAGTAGCTAGAAACTGTAAAGTAGCTATTAGACGTTCTTCTGCAGGTATTGCCTGGCGCATTACTGTATCCTGTTTGGTTATGCATGGTCTTAGTAAATCTAAGTAGAAAATAAATGCATAATACTGAATAAAATACAAATTATGAACACCAAATTTAAATGTTATACATCTACATTTTCTAATATAAAAAATAATATGGTGAATAATTTTAATTTGTTAGACACTTACCCAAGAGTCGATCAAAGTCTAGTTTTGACATCCTCAAATAGTTTTTCAAACTATTTGGTTCATTTTCATTCAACTCTTTTAATAATGGCATGTGACCAAACAAATCTCTTCTAGCAAGCCAGTTTTTGACCCACTTACGCCTCATTTTTCTTTTTGAGATATATTGGTACCTGACCATTAATCCTGCAGCGGCTATCAACTTTTTTTCCTCGGAGGCATATTATTATGTTTATTCATTATATATTTTAATATTATGTTATAATATGGTATAATATTATGTTATATCAATTATATACCTACTTAAAATTTATGATTGTAAAACAACAATTTATTAACACAAATTCATGAATGAGTGATAAAATAACAACTGATAACAAATAATAACTGATAACCCAGCTGTAGTCCATCGTATAAATCCGCAGATCTTTCAGAACGTCTTGAAAGACCAGAGTACTAGGTCTTCTGCATGAAATCCGACGGATTTCCTCCACTAACCAGCGGACTTGGTCCGCTGGTGGATTCGCTCCGCGAAAAATAGCGGACTTTTATTTTCACGTTAAAGGACTTAGTCCGACGGACCAAATCCGTCAAAGACCTACGGCTTTAGTCCGTCGGATCAAATCCGTCATGAGATCCGCTCGTGTATGGCGGGCTATTTACTTCAATATGGACAAATTTAAGAAGTTGAGCAGTCCAGCGATAACGTTCACCATGAACGCACGGTCATTACGCTCGATCCGTTATCTGTTTTTCATACGCTAATATTTTATTATTATATATTGCCGTTATGTTTACGTAATATGGCGGCTCAACCGTTTAATAATTGTGGCACAAGCAAATTTAATTCAGCTCTAAGCAAAATAAATTTATCGTCCTCTTCGCTTTCACCCAAGCCTGTAGATAAGAAATCAAAAATATTTATAACTCCAAACCGGTACTCAGTTCTCACCACACTAAACGACTCAAACGACAACACACAACCAAACAAGACTCAAACTCATGATCAAAAAATTCCACCAAAACCACCTGCAGTTTATATTAAAGACGTGAGTAATTTTTCCAGTTTCACCTCAAACTTAATGATAATTATCAATACAACTGAGTTTATCTGTTAAACCATTCCTTCGTACCTGATCATCCATACTCATTTATATGAGCATTACAGATTACTCAATAAATATCTAATTGAGACCCATATGAGTTTTCATTCATACCAGTGCTATGATAAGCGCCCATTACGTGTGGTGATTCGCAATCTCCACCCCTCTACCACTACTCAAGATATAATTACCGCTCTTTCAGAATTGGGACACCAGGTTACCCACGTTCATAACATTAAGCGCTCTTCCGATAAATCACCTCAACCTCTCTTCTTCGTCGACCTCAAAAAAGCCATCAACAACATGGATCTATACAAAATCGAGCACACTAAAATTGTTGTCGAAAAACCTCACCCACGTAAAGGCTTACCTCAATGTCACCGCTGTCTGTCTTACGGGCACACTCAGGGTTACTGCAACCACGATCCACGATGCATTAGATGTGGCGAAGAACATGGTTCTGACGTATGCACTTTGTCACCAGAATCTCCGACCAGGTGTGCTTTATATCAATGTAGTCACCCAGCTAATTTCAAAGGTTGTTCTGTTTATAAAAAACTTACAAACAGACAATCTCGTCGTGAACACTTTCTACTCCCAAATTTCATACTAACTTTCCTAAATCCACTTTAAATTTCAATTCTGATAAAACATCATATGCCAAAGCTACTTCCTCCAACCATAAATATTCCCATTTATCTCCTAATATAGAAATTTTATTTACTTCTTTCATCACCGAATTCACTGCGATCATAAAACCCCTCCTGTCACTCCTAACGTCATTATTAAATAAAGGTCAATTGTAATTCCATATATCGTTGCACATACTCCATATTGTTTACCATTTCATTTCATATTTTATATATAATTACTTAATTATCTATTTTATGTTACAATATTATTTCTATGCTATAATTGTATTTTATGTTTACCTGTTACCTGAATAGCAAACAAACACATCTCAAAAACTTAAAATAAGAAACTTTCTATTGTAAATCTTATCTATCTATATTATATATTGTATTATTGTAACTGTCGAACCTAATAGTTATATACTAAAATTCAAATAAAAAAAAATAAAATAAAAAGAAGTTGAGATTTGTTTATAATAAAAATTATGTAATAATCATTAAACTCAGTTTACGATTTTAGAATGTTTTATAGGAGCGTGACTTTGTTTTATAAAAGTACTGCAGTTTGTGTATTGGCAGTTATCTTTTATGCGGAATGTGTATCGTTTTATTTAGGTTTATGAAGTTTATTATAATATTAAACAATTATTAAAAAAATAATTTCAAGTTTTTCTAAATCTTGTATTATTTTTTTAATTTAAAATTATTTTTAGTCGGTTATGTTAGGTATATTTAATATAAATAATTTTTTGTTTTTTGTATTTTATAAATATTTCCACCCGTACTTCATATTTATTTTGATAATTTATTATATTTAATGTTGTAGAAACTGAATACAGCCATGATTTAAAACTCGATGGTTTTTCAAAGAACAATGAACATCAACTTGATGGAGTAATTAATAATAAAAACGATCCTGTATAACCAAACAGAACTTTGAGTATGGTTTTTTTTATGTATATATTTAGTTATATTATAACATTAAAAGTTCTAACGAGATTGACCTTTTTTTACGAGTAATCGACACATTTCATGCCAATATTTATATAAACATGTTCACATTTTTTTTTTTTTATTTAAATTAATATCGAAAAGATTACTTGGCCTCACTGAGAAAAACTCGTGTGGAGGCCAAGGGTTATCTTTGATTACAAATAAATCTTATTGTTTTAGGTACATATAAGATAAATAAGGAGTTTTTCATAAATAAATTACATAAATAATTCTAGTAATATTTCAGGCGTAAATTAGTATGTTACATACAATTTTTAAGTTATTCACACATATTCATATCGTAGCCAGTGGTTATTTTTTTTTTTTTTTGAAGATGGGCAGCAGTAAATTAACTATATATAGTTACTGAACTTGATGCCCAATGATATATCATTGGGCATCAAATTCAGTATTTGTGTTCCCAAAAAATAGTAAACTTTTCCGCAACTTGTTTTAGAAGGCCAATCCAAGGAAAATTTCCGAATTGCACATCTGGTGTTGACCCCGTGGTTTATAGACTCCAACTGATTATGTTTTTTCAGATATATGGTGACTGTTTTTAGATATATGAGTTCTATATTGAGGACATTAAAGTCTTCGAATAGTTTTTCGGTTTGGTATTTCCAATTTTTTTTATTTGTGACCCTGAGTATAGTGTTTTGACATTTTTGTAGCGGTAGAAGGGCATTGTTATAGGCACTACCCCATACGATATTATTGACTCAAATAGTGTTAGGTATATAGTTCTGATGTCTTTGAAAGGTAATATTTCACGTGGTTCTCTTATTATATACATAATTTTTTTTAGTTTATTTGTGACGGATGTAATCTGGTTTATCCATTTCATGTCATAGCATATTTAACATCAGCATCAGTGATTTGAATAATATTTCTGATTATTAAAGATTACAGTGATGAAAAATAAAAAGACAATCGATTCTAATAAATATATAAGTATAAAGCTAAAAGATAATTTAATAAGGACCCAAAAGTAATTTTTTGTATAATGTTTATGTAATGGACTATGTCAAAAGCTGGAAGATGAAAATTTCACTGACGACAGAGTAGGTATTAATTATATTTAAAAAATTTATAATTTGGTGTTTTATATTTATAATAACTATCTAATGAATCTCATTTTTGTTTTGTTTGAAAAATATATTATGTGTAACTAGGTATTACGATAATTTTTAGATAATACAAAAAAAATGAAAAGTTAACCATAATTTGTTGTGTATACTAAATTAATTATTAAATTATTTTTTAATAAATAAATTTTAATTTAAATTAATTAAAGATAGAAATAAAATAAATACAGCAATTTCAATAGAAAATGTATTAGTTTCAAAATTCTTGGTTTTAATGCTGCGTCAGTTGTAATTATTTGTATAAATTCAAAATAAATGATTAACAATTGTTTACGGAAAAGGATTATGAGTCAAGTTTAGTTTCATGTATACATATTTAACATATTCATATGTCACTATTCGTGATATTTTATAGTATTTTAATCTTCAAACGATTTATATAAATTTCTAAAATAAACAAATAACATATTTTTCTTATTAAAAATATGAACTAAAATGCCTAAAATCCTTGCATACAATTTTTTAAAATCACTTCTCTAACATTCAATTTGTGTTGAATTTATACAATTTTAAAAGTTTTTGTATGAAACTTTTGGTGTAGACTTATTATTCAAAATTAGTAAGAAAGAATTAATTAAAATATAAAAACATCGTTGAAAAAAACTAATACAATATTCTTCTTGTTTTACTCAGAATATTAAATACCATACTACACTACTTATGTGAGAAAAATACAAAGATATTCATAAAATGCGTGTACAAATAGATCAAGTATGTATGTATCATTTTAAAAATATGTTTATTTAGTTACATAATTAAATAACTTACAAAGAAAAACGATTATATTTATAAGCTATAATTCTAAAATATTTATAATATTTGAAATTTATATCAGTAAGAATTGAAGTTTTGTTTAAATTAAGATATAGCGATTTATAAGTAAAATTAAATGAGACACTATTAACATAAATATAGATTTTATTGTTACTACATTGCAGGAAAGTCTTTAACCTATTTTTACTTATTGCACGAAAATAAAAGTACAACGTCGATATAAATTAAATGACGCATATATATTTACATGTGACTGGTTATCTATGTCATATTTAAAAATAACAGTATGTTTCGGTATTTTTTTTATTGAAATCACAATAGTGAGGATTATTTATTATACATTCAAGTAATTGGTAAACGAAACATTTTCTTTTAGTATTCATTGATAGAAAAAAAATTGTTTTACACATATCAGCATAAAGTTTTAACAATAACATATATATAAATCAAAATATATACTCGTAAAGAAGATAGAACAGTTTTAACACATTATACTCGTCATGATTTGAATTGGAAAAATAGTCCGCACATTAATGAAGCCATTTTCAATGAAAAATTATTGGTTTTTGATAGTTTTAGGTTTCAAAAGTACGTTATATAATTATTTTCTAGTATACATTTATATATATCGTTGCCTATTGAAATAAATGATCATCACAGGACAACAACAAATTATTGAGTTTTTTATTTAAATAGTTGTCGTAAAAACTTAATTCTAAATGAAAACAAAGACACCTACGGTTTTGTGTTGTAACCGTTGTCATTTATTTGAATATTTCATAATATATATACAATACATGTTGCCCAAATTTATGTACTCGAACTCGGCATGTCAACATCTGGTACAACACTAAAATGCGTATGATTTGTATAGTATCTACCGCATACACAAGTGGGAGGGTATATTTACAAAATTTTTTCGGCCGCAGTCATTCAAAACATTCCCGTTCTAAATCACTCAAGTAAAACCACGATATTGGGTTGATATAGAACGCAATTTTTTATGTACTCGCAAAACGGAATTAGTCTTCGATACCGTACATTAGTCGATCCGTACATATTGTCCAGCGATAGATTTCCATTTACGTTTATTTGCGTTCGAACCAATTGGCCATTCTCAACTCGGTTCTCAGTAGCGCGTAACCTTCACACAACCGAACCGCTGATAGTTTGAAATGGATTTTGTGAAATATGCAGTGTTACACGCCCCGCGTACTCGGTATCGAACACGAGAGTGGCGCATCATCGGAATAAACGTCTTGATGCCAGAAGCCGTTCGTGGTCGATGGACGCGCGTAGTGACTGACAGTCAATGGCACTAACGGCGGAAAGGACATGTTTCTCGTACACGTTCAACTATTGTTTTGAAACGTTCCGGACCGTCCGACGCGCTGCTGATTGTCGCGTGGCGCACGGGCATTGCGTCGCAGCGTAAGCGGCTTACGCTGCTTGGTCGGATGAGAAAACCCGAAAAACCCATTCAACCGTTCGGCGTACCGCGAAACTCACCGGTATAGGCCTCACGTGTCCGCGTACCCTCCCCCGCACCCTCCGGATGCGTGCACTAACCGTTGAAGTGCCACGGTGTTAATCGGACATGACCTACAACGGTACCACGCGATGCTGTCTGTCAATGGGCCGCTGCAGCGTGCGTATCGAACGCGGACGCGGCCAGTGGTGGTGCGGGGTGGGGGCATTGCTCGTCGCGCGGCGCGGTGCATAGGCAAATTCGGTACACGTACGGCGATGACCGCGGACCGTTTGCCTAACCGCACCGTAATTGTTCGCTCGGCATGAACGTGCTGCAGATAGAAGACCTGACGGAATTTCGTACATAAAAAATACGTACAAAAGTGCGTACGATTATAACGTATATATATATATATATATATATATATTATTATTATTTGTACGAGTAAAAACGAAGAAAAAAAACGCCATAACATCAACGGAAATGCGATGTAGGTGGATGGCGTGGGCGCGCGTCTGTTAAGAGAGAGAAAAAAAACTTAATTTTTTCGTTCCTTTCCACTCTTGTCCGCACGACACTCCTCTCAACGTGCCGCCGCCACTGTCACCGGTAATGCGATTTCTGCGTGATATGGCGGTAAAATTTGATCGTCGCCGCCATTAATGGTAGCGAAAAATCTTCTCTCTCGCACACGTCGACGTAGCGGCTACTACACAACCGCGCGCGCCAGTCGTCGGCAAAGAGGGGGGAAGGGGATTGGGCGGCGGGTGTTCGGCATCCCTCCTCTCCATCCCCTCCGCACACACTTTATTGTATCGTTACTATACCATTACTACTTTTGTACATACACCATCGGGGCCGTGACGTCACACGTCGCCGACTCGTTCTCGTAACCGTTGACTGCGGGTCGACCGTCGGCGGTGGCGTTGCGCGGCGGGTGTTCCGGCGGCGTACCCATTTAACCCCGGTGTTCTCACCACCGTGGCCATCGTTTCTCCGACGTCTTTGTATTGATCAACCGATGCGCGGCACACACGCAAACGGGAGGCGCGTGCGCACGCGAACGCCGGGCCACGTACACACGAGGGCGCGCTCGGTGTACGCACACGCGACGTGAACGATAAACACGGAAAGCGTGAAAGAAGGAGAACAAAATTGGTCGGAAACCCGACAGAGGACGACGACGAGCACGACGACGACCGCCACCGCCACGACCGTCTCCGCCACCACGATCGCGTCACGCCGCCAAATTATTACTATTATTATTATTATTATTATTATTATTATTTTAAATATCGCGCGCGCGTGCGAGCGTCGAAAGATACATCTCGCGTAGCGTTGTGTTCTAAAACACCACCACGGTGTGTGTGTATGCGCATGTGAATGTGACTGTGTGTGTGTGTGTCTGAATGCGTTTACGTGAACGATATGCTGCGCGCCCGCGATAATCGTGCATTAACAACCGTGGTCGTAGCGATCGTGCCGGCGTCGTCACCGTTACCGTCGCCGCGGCAGTCGTAATACGCGGATACGCGCGTGCACGTCACCGTTGCGGTATCGTCCGGGGTATTATCGTCGTTACGGTCGCGACAGAACGGTACGTGCCGCGGTACACGCATCCGACACGGCCACGTACGCAGCGCGCATCGCAGTACGTTCGCACGCGGTCGGTGGGCCGCGCCTAGGCAGCGCGCGTGGTTATGGACGTGGCGGCGGCGTCGGATACGACTGTGACGGCCGAGACCACCGAGACGACGAAGACGGCCGCAGCTGTTGCAACGACGGACGCCGCGACACTCGGCAAGACTAGACCGGACCACCGGAACAGCAGCGGACGGCACGACGAGTAGAGTAGTGGCATTGCGGTCGACGGAGTTTTCGGTCATTGTTTCTAGACCGCCACACAGGTATAATAATATACACGCGCGCTCGATTTTTTTTATACGCGTGCTGGTTACACGACTGTTGAAAGGGCTCGAATCGGTATCGGTACGACTAACGTGACGGGTGACCCCCTTGCGATTTCGTAGTGATGGGAGGACTTTCCTCAGTGATCAAACCGGAGAAATTTTTATTTTTTTTTCGTTTTGAACGACTGGTTCATAGCGAATCAATATTTCCTGTCGAACAGACATTCGGGTACACGTAAATATTGTTGTCACACAGTCCGTATTGGACGAATTTCTCAGTGTAAACGTTCTTTAGTTCTTTCGAGAACTACTAGCTCCCGTTCTGGAGATCCAGACTCTAAATTTTGCACATGCACACGGTTGAAAATCATCGAATCACCATACAATTGAAAGCGGTTGGTGCGTATTATCTCTTACCAAGACCAATGTGGTCCTACATTATGTGCGAATACAATTATACGATGCTGGCCCAATCAGCTGATGAATTTAGGGTTGTTATTAAGATAAGTGGAGGCAATAGCTTTAATGATGTTAAAATTTAGAATAAACATTATTCTAGTTTTCAGAGTTACTTAAATACAATAGAGATTTCTATAAATCCATCAATACGGCCATCGCTGCAGCTGTACACTGACCGAGTGCAACGGGCACGCGTTATTAACTAATTTAACAATCTTTCCTATTACTCGTCACATATATGTTGCAAATTACGATTACTGTACAAAGGAAACTTCCTACATTCGTTTTTGTTCGGTTTGTCTTTAGGCGATTTGGACATGGGGATAACTTATCAGACCAATATCGTCGTTAACTTTGTTCTAATAATCGTCCCGAGCCGTTTATCTCCCATTGTATTTGACTATCATTATTTTACATGTTTGCGCGCCATTTCATTATAATGACTATAAGGGTAATCACTGAGTATTTCAAGACTGATTTGGAAATCACAGAAGAAACATATTATTAACATGTATAATGTAAGAGACGGGAATTTTCCGTTTGATGACCCACATTTGTTTTTTATTTTATGCACTAGTAACCCAGTTAATAAAATATTAGCGGGTATTGATGAAAGTTTACCTGAATGAATAGATTTACGAGTGGATGGGTTACCGGAAAACAACAAACTGAAAACTTTTAATACGTTCTTAGGAAACAAAAAGGCAGGGAAAAAATTACGTTTTAATGGAGTATTTTTTTGGCTGACTCTTTGTTTTCTGTATTTGGCTTCGTTTATCTGTCAATAAAGCACCTTGATTTAAGCGTTTTTATTTAATTTTAAACTCAGAGTTGGTCAATTAATCTTTTCAATTTTTTAACGTTAAATTAATTTTTTTATTTTGAGATATTCGTTTTAAAAAATTTAATTTTAATATTTAAAAAGTAGTATTTTATGGGCGTACTATATTACAACTTTTTAATTTTACAAATAATCTATGTGTGAATTTTATATGATCTCTCCTTTTGAACGTTATCAAATTTTATCAATGAATATTTTTTGTTCTATTGATGAAAATTTAAAGAAATATAATTTTGAGACTAAATCATTTGAGTTATTCATTGTGAGTAAAAAATAACATTGAATATATTTATTGGGTGATCATGGTTTTATTTTCAACTGATTTGTTTGAAATATGTACAATTATTATAAGAAAATATAATTTGTCGTTTTTATTAAACACTTAATCAAATGATATAAATTATTCTTCAAGGGATTATGGACTTTTATGCGTAAAATTATTTGTAGTTCATATTTTACTTTTATAAGTTATAATTTAAAGCTAATTTATATTAAATAATTTGCATATTACAAAATATTATATGTTAAATAACTTTTGGTGATATAATAAATGGTAGTTGGTTATATTTGAAAAAATTATATGAAGTTCTGATCATATTACGTAACTATTATAGGTTATAAGCAGGGCTCGGAAGTTGTGGCAAATGCATATTTTTTTTGGTTTATCATAGAACACTCAAAGTAAGATACAAATATGTTTCACACTTATCTGATGTCATACACGAAATTTAATTTTGCCATTTTTTGCATATTTATGATTTTTATTGCTATTTTGCCATTTTAAGGTTTTTAGTGCTGTTTTTGGGTATATTATCAGATAATTTGGAAAATAACCACATTTAGTTGAAAATAATGATTTTATTTTGTTATATTTTTAAAAATATTCAAATTATTAGAAATAAAGCAAATAATATTTCATGTTTTTACCGTTCTACAATTCATCGACGGTCCGATGTATTAATAGTTCGTGACGTCAGTGTTATTCCCTTATACTATGATATACTATCAAATAACCGCAGGTCTTTCCAATTCGAAAATTTACGAAAATATTTAATAATCCAGTGTAATTCCCAGGGTAAATATATGAATTAATTTAATTATAAGCACACATAATTAAATAATTTAACATGTTTGTTAACAGTCTTAATTCAACCAGTCCAGCCAGTCCCTGAACCGTCAATGAACATAACCGTTTTATAAAACAGTATAATAATTATATAACAGTATAGTAATTGGCAAATGTAATTACTAATTATTAATAACATTTAATTTTATTTTGTAATAAATTTATTATTATAATTTTTTCAAGTTAAATGCATATTTTTTGATTTTTCATGCTATTTATAGCGCATATTTTGAAACTTTTTAGTGCTTATTAAGGAGCTAAAAATTAACATTTTTAGTGCCACAACTTCCGAGCCCTGGTTTTAAGCTATTATATAGGTTTAAATATAAATTTAAAGAGTTGCATCGTCACATTATTCTTTTCATCAGATCGAAGTTATTTAATTAAAACAAGTATATAGTTTAATTTGGAATCATAGTATTAAGTATTTTACTTATTACATTGATTCAAATTTATTATGTAACATATGTACTTAATATTATGCAACTCAAAATCTACAAACTAACATTATACTATCATATAATTCATATATCGAATTCAATATAGTTGATTATATAATAAACGTTGTTTATAAATATTTTCAAGTTTAAGAGATTAAAAATCGGAAAGTATATATCCAAATTAAAAAAACTTTTTCTATTATTATTATAATTATTTATAAATGTGATATAGATTCCAATGGAATTTTATCATCGGATAAATAAAAAAAAATAATTAATTATAAATTATATAATGGATTTAATGGAGAAGTAGATAATTTATTATAAATAAATGATTGAACTTGAAACTATTATTTGTCACTAATGGATGAATTTTAATCAAACGAGTAAGTTAATAAAAACTTTGGATAGGCGCTTAAGATAATCAAAATAATAAGGAATTGTTTTGCCTTTTTTGTGTTTAAAAATAAAGTAGAAATTCAATAAACTTAATGAACTGTTTTAATTTTATAACAATTGCTACAACTAAGTTATTTAACAATAAAAATGTATTTTATATTTATATTGATATTAAATTTATAATTGTAAATTTTAAACGAAACGAGGTTATTAAAAGAGGTATTTGTTATATATTTTTGATTTAAATTAAATATGTACGTTTCATAATACAAAAATACAATGAAAATTACAGTAAATCTTTTATCGCACCATGGGTGTGTCAGTGATTCGCAATATTTTTTAAACAACAAATGTACTGTATTCACATTCTTGGAAATACTAAAATGAGTAATGATAAACTTTGTATTTGCGAATAAATTATATTTTTAGTCCTATAAGACATAGGTAATTAAAATTTAAATAACTAAATTAAGAAAAAATGTATAAAATTGTATTTAATTGACTGATTGATATATAATTGGTTGAGACATAATAACTGGCTTAAATTTGATCTAAGCATAATAATTATCTATGATACTTAGTTTTTATTTCTTATATTTAAGTATGACGTAAACTAAGGTAACTCTTCTAAGGTTAAAATTGTTTCAAGACTTATAATTTTATTTGTTTTTCCTTATCTGAGCAAAAATAGTTATATTGTGAAAAATAAATATACGAATTTATATTAAAAACTTTTATAAAACTTAAATGTTTCTTTTATATTTTTACGCAGAAATGTTGTCGGTAAATTTTATTTTATTTTTTTAAAAAATTACCGATATATAACCCAGTTTTTTATTCAAGAATATAATTTTTAAATAAAACATTAAATATTCATATATTATATCGAATGTATGAAAATCATTACTTTTATAGGTTGACATATATAAAACATGAATACTATTGAGATTTGAGATGATAACCGTAGTTATATGATTGGATATTATAAAGATATAACTAGATGAACCATATACTCGTAATAATATATCATAGACATTTCGTTCATTGATCAGGTTATGCCAATTAATTTGAGCATTCAATTTTGAAGTTTTTATTATTTAACTAGTATTCAATTACTAAGATCAATATCAATTATTTTTTTTTGTGAAAATGTAGAGTACATTTTATATTTTATATAAATATGACTATAATTTATTTAAAAGGTATTTACGTTATTATATACGAGTAGGATATTGTTTTACGCTTTTAATTACTTATTGATAATTATAATTTAACATATTTTCCAAAAAATAGTAGATCACATAAATAAGGCAGTCAAGATAACCCAAAAGTACCTAAATTACATTTGCAGCGTCAAGAAAAATGACTCGCATTCGTTCCAATTTTATTCGATTTAGATGCTGTTTTTTTTTCATATTAATCAGTCAACAATGACATATCTGAGAGCTTTTCGGAAAGATGGATGGGCACTAAGTTTTTGGCCGTCTAGATCCGGAGACCTCACACCGATTATTTTATTTTTATGGGATTATTTGAAAGACTTTGTGTGTACGTTACAGATAATTAAATATGTCCATGTCAAAAAAGTATTAAGATGAAATAAAATAAAAATTATTGAAAACTTGGATATAAAAATGTGAAAATAAAAACTACATAAGATTAAATGGAGGTTATTTCAAATGATGTTTAAAGGCCATTAATGATTGATTTCTGTGAATAAACAGTATTCAAATATATTACATTTAAACGAACACGAAAGGTTTTAGGTTTTTCAACCTCGCAGTGGAACTAAAAAACAACATTTGATCCTATGAAAATTATGAATTAAAATTTACTTGAAATATTATAATTTGATTGTTATTAGCTGTTTTGGATTCTTTGTAAATAATTTTTTAGTTTTAGATTTAAAGAAAAAATTATTTTAATTTTACATTTTGTTTTATATATTAAACCTATTGAAAAAATTAAATTTGAAAATAATGATACGTGTTTTTAAATTTGAACTGTATATAACGTAGATGTTTTTGATGAAATATGGTTTAGCTTCATTGTTGTTTTTGTATTGGTTAAAATTAAACTTGAATTGTTTAGTTTACCTTGTCAAAGTCAGACCGTACACAGTTATATTAAATTTTAGGACTTGAATAAATGACTGAGAATACAATTTAAAATCATTTAACATTTTGGACAAGTCGAGCTCATACTTCAGAAATAAATGTGAATTCATCCTTTTCGATAGGAATGTTCAAATAGTTATATAAATATATTATTTTAATTTAATTTTTTATGCAAAAAAAAATTTTATATCTCCCTGATAATATATACAGATTAATATTATTAACTTAACAAATATATTAGATTTTTATGCTATAGTTAAAGTAAAATAAATAGATACTTTTCATAAATAAAAGAATTTTTTTTTTATATTTGTACACATGGCTTTCGTTTAATTTAAATGTATTTTCACTTTAGGTTATTAGCCGAATGAGATACAATGTTAGATCAATATTATATCCAAAAATTCCATTATTTTTAGTGGTTTATATTATAATCGGAAATTGAAAACTGACGGCATAGTCGAGGAATTAATCGATTTCTGGTTTTTAATGCGAAATTTATATTTAATAATTAAATATTAAGTGTCAACCTTGACATAAGTAAGTTTTTTAACGGAAGTGTTAACGAATTGTTTTATACAGATTACCATTTTACATGTATATAGTCATGGATACATATGGAATACGTTAACATTTACAATTTCCGGTGCGCGTATAAACCATTTCATTATGAACTATTACATTTGACATTATTATGAAAAATTCAATATAGGACTAATTTATATGTTTTGGTATTGTTAATCTCGCGGGAGCCTAAAATTAAAATGTATACTTATATATGACGTCATTTTTTGACCCATTTAGTTGAGTTTAATTTATATATACGGTCACGCAAATATTCGAGTTTATTTACAATTCATTTTTTGTACAAATTACATAATATTCAATGCAATAACCGTATGATGATTTCATTGAAACTTAAATGACACATTTATACTGGTAAAACTTAGGCTTTTAAGATACATGATTGTATAATGTGTTTACTTACGGGAAAATTGAAAAATAAAGCGTTCAAAGTTCAATAGTTTCCAATCGTTGGTTTGCTTGAAAAATTTTCAATTTTAATGCTAAATAACCTGTTTTTCAATAAAAACATAGTATGTATAAAATAAGTATTATATTTACAATAAATGTAAATGTAAATATATGTACTCGTATGTACTGCACTAGCTTTCTCATAGTTTGAAGTATTATTTATTTTTATTAAAAATTGCTCAACGTTTTAGGTAAAATAAATAGTCTAAGTATAATAGTCTTAAGTTAATGAACTTAAATTGTTATACATAAGTTAAATACATTTTGGTATAACTTTGAAAGTAATACTAAAATAAATTTAAAAGGAATACCTCACTCATATGAGTATACAAAAACTAATTATTCACAAATGTTATTTTATAATTTAGTTATGCCAAACAAGCTGCGAATAAAGTATTCAAACCACAAACTCTGATATAATGTCGACAAACAAATTTCCGGTACACCACATTATTATTATAATAATTTGATAACTTTGCGATAACTAATAATTGTGGCAGTTCTTTGTACACCGGTTCTACTGACGAATATAGTATGAAAACTTTCTACATACGCTTAAAAGTGTCAAACACTTTTTGAAATGTTTAAGAATATACTAGAATTAATAGTAGGTAGTATCATTAGTTATAATGATTACTTGCTAATTTGATATAATCATAAGCAGTGGCGTCATTTCAGTTTTCAATAGAGGCGGGCAAAGATTTTGACCGGCCCAAACGAGTAAAAAAATCCCCTCTCTTCGCTTATAAGAAAATATTTACTTACAATTTATTAAATTACCACACCCACTTTATTTGTTTTATGATTTAAATATTTTTTCTTCTTTTATTGTTAAAGGTATTAGAAGCGACGATTTTCTGTCTTTGTCTAACACACGCGTAACATAGGGTTATGACGTACTTTATTTCCAACGTTCCGATTAATCTAGTGATACGATAAGACATCACTTTTGTTTTGTTTTTAAAAACAAAAAATCTTTTTAAAAACTCTTGTTTTTATAAAACAGACATGAATTTGTCGTCAAGTCTTTTTGAGATCGACTTCCCCACATTTTTAATTTTTTGATTTAAACTTTTCCGAAAATTAATATGTGTCAATTTTTAAATTATTCTTTTTTAATGTATAGTTTTTAGGATTTTGGAAGGATATTAAAAATGTGAGGAAGTTGATCTAAAGTAGACTTGACGAAAAATGTATATCTGTTTTCATAATTCTTATCGTTTCATTATATCAATCGGATACGTTGGAAATAAAATACGTCTATAATCATATGTTACGCGTGTGTGGGACAAAGACAGAAAATCGCCACTTTCAATCCCTTTATAACCTTTTTTATTAGGTAACAACATTAATTGCAAATATAAGGAAGTATATATTTTATAAAAACAATTGTATACCTAAACCAATTAAAACTCTATAAATCAGGTAGGCAACTTTTTTAACCATGCGGGTCATATTTTTTTTAAATTTTTCATCAAGAGCTGCATTAATAAAAAAATGTACATATGATATAGTACTAATAATTTTATTCCTATTATATTTAGTTATTTCACATGAAAATATAAGTTTTATATTAAATTAGATTACAACCTAAATTACGTTCTCTCTCACACCTTATCTTTTCTAATAGTCATGATTCGATTGTATTTATTACAATATAAAATATAAAATTAAAATTTTAAATACCATGAAATATTAGAAGGCCGCGGAAAAAAGTTCCGAGAGCCGCATGTGGCCCACGGGCCGAGGGTTGCCGGTGCTTGCTGTAAACTGTTATGACAGTTGTTATTGATTAACACGAATATTACGATTAAAGTATTAAAGTTTATTAAAGGATATGTGACAATAATTTCTTAATAGGTGCACGGTCTATTTTCTAAAAATATAAAAATAAACATGTTTTTGCGTTAATAAAATATAATAATGATTAAATGTCAACAACCTGAAATCGGCTTATCGAACTGCTTTTAAAATCAGATAGAGACATATGCCCATATGCTTGCCCTCCCGTATCACCCTTAATATCTCCATGTAAAATCAATATATTTAAACGCGGTTATTTTTACAGTACTAAGTATGGAAATTCTGATTGAATGGCATAAAATTCAATTTTTTTTTTTTAAATTAAAAAAATTTTAAAAATTTTCTTTACGCATTTAAGAATTTTAAATTTTTATGATAGCCATTTTGTTGAACATATTTTTTAAAACAGTTAAAAAAAAAAATACTAAAATTAAATAAAAATTGACCAAGTTAGAGCAAGTTATGTTTTTGAATAATTGTAGTAAAAAAATCAATTACTGTTTCTCCAAATTTTTTTTCTTATATTGGAAAAACAGCTATAGAAAATGTTTATACGATTATATATAAAATATCTTTATTATGAATAAAATAATGTCGATTATTATATATATTAACTATTTGTATACCAATGTATTATTACATGAACAATCGTAAAATTGTAACGAATATTTACGATAACATTATGACTATAATTATTGTGTAAATCACATAAATAAATAACATCAAGTGTTTTGACATTATTCTCCGGTAAGGTGATTAAGCTCAGGAGTAGGTGAGCCTACCATCTTGCAAATATAATATATTTGGCTAGTATATTATACTACCATGCTACTATATTAAAGAAGTTTGCTTCATGGCACTTTATCAAACAGATCATAGACGAAAGTGTGAAACGAAAATGATGACTATAAATTAAATTAGACCGCGACAGAGGTTCAAACGAGGGACGGGGGATGTCTAAGAGTTAAAATATTTTGTTAAAATATACGTACGTGTTAAGTTTTCTATACACTCACGACTCGGTATTCGTCCGTAGTGGATTCATATAACAGAAAAATTATCTTGGGATATAGTACCGATATTAGTTGGAAAATTAGTATCGGTATATGCATAGCATCTTTTTCCACATAACGTTATTAATATTGTTTTATCATAAACATATTTTTTGCTTTCGGAACAAATACCACGATTTCGATCCATAACTATGGTCAGTGATACATACCGCAGCGAAATGACGGTTTTCAGGGGAATTTTAAACCGTCCGCTGTACAGCGCATGCGGATGGTGGGATATGGGGAGGGGGAAATCTTGCGATGTGTTTGCGCGGAGAGATAGGATTTACCGGTTGTAGGATGTTGACACGAGTGCCCGATAAGTGTTTACAAAACGTATGTTACGGTAATAACGGTATGTCGACCGTTGACCCGGTACGGTGCAAGATCTGCGGTTACAGCGGAACGGCGCGCGCGACAACGCTGTGTTCGTTCCGCGCGCGCTCTCCGACACCACACGTGTTCGCCATTGATTATTATTGTTGTTGTGCGCAGGCGCGGCGGCGAGCACATCGCGTCGGCGGTGACGGACGTGAGCAGCCGCGGACGTCGGGGTGATCATCACAACCGTACGGCGACGGCGACGACCACGTCACCGGCATGCCGGAGCAGAGCAACGATTACCGGGTGGTGGTGTTCGGGGCGGGCGGCGTGGGCAAGAGCTCGCTGGTGCTGCGGTTCGTCAAGGGCACGTTCCGCGAGTCGTACATACCGACCATCGAGGACACGTACCGGCAGGTGATCAGCTGCAACAAGAACATCTGCACGTTGCAGATCACCGACACGACGGGGTCGCACCAGTTCCCGGCCATGCAGCGGCTGTCCATGTCCAAGGGCCACGCGTTCATATTGGTCTACTCGTGTACGTCCAGGCAGTCGCTCGAGGAGCTCCGGCCCATATGGCAGGTGGGTGGTCGTCACTCGGATCGCTCCGTGGCTCCGACCATCGAGGTCCGTTGTCGGGAGCCAGACGAGATATTCGTTTTGCCGCATCGTATTTCGTATACTTCGCGCGCAGCACACGCGCCCACCTACCCCTACCTCCTACCCTACATAAAGTCTAAGGTCTCGGCGAATCTCTATCGGATAATACTGCGGCATACGACAACCCGTCAATCGTGTTATCGTCGATTATATTACGTTACTCGTTAATGTTACGTGTATTGTAAAGAGTTATCCGGGTAAAAATACACGAACCAAAAAATGTGTGTACACACATCATTTCATGTTCATCAAGATTTGCAACTCTGCAGCCGACCATCGGTGTGAATATGCGCTGCGTTGTGCCACCCAGTGAATCTCGTATAAATCTCGAGTGATCTGTAATTACCGTAAGAGAAACCGGTAACCGTTCAAATACGTTGTGTCCGTTTGGGCAACAAAACGCTCAAAAATACAAAAATATGAACGAAACTGGGTAATACTTTACAGGAAGGATCAAATCAATAGGTTAACATGGTTCTACAGGTAAAATTGTTATAATCAAATTTAAAAAACCGTACCGATATTCTATAATAGGTTTTATATTATACTTATCTATGAAATATACATACCCTTTCGTCCATTAATGGGTGGATTCACAAACTATTTTTTAAAATTTAACTTGATTATTTATCTGCGGAACGTTGACGATTCCTGATAGGTACATGCATCAGCAAGACGATTAATTTATTCTAAATATTTATATTTTCATTACAATTATTATGCGGACTCGGATATTATTGAAACACCACTGCACAATTTATACATATATCATGTAACACTAGTATTTACTATTACGATTCAGAGTACATTGTATATTTTTCTTGGAGTTTCTAACGTGAGCCGATATTTTTTTAAACCCTCTTCGTCGAGCAATCGAAAATACACTACACATTTTTAACATGCGTCTTCGACCATAAATTGATATCAGTAAAGTTTCACATAAACACTCGTTTATCCTATGTATATATAATATATATTTTATACACACCGTACAATACTGCGTATAAGGTAGAGCAGCAAGTCTCGATGCGACTGAACAATTAATCATACGGATATTTTGGGCCACGGTCGGATTTATGCGTCATCTATATATTATCTATAGACATACAAATGTGCTCCGTCAGTGACGGACGTAAACGAATTGCTATTTATTCGGTCTTATTCATATAAATGCATACACAATCAATTAATAATTAGCCATCAATTATTCGGTTAATAAATCATACATAAATAAATATTATTAATTTTTTATAGTAACTCGTATCTATTTTTTTTTGTCTATAAAGTTTGTACCATAACATGAATAGTTTACACGCATCGTGTTATCGTTGATGGGTTCATTTTATTT
This sequence comes from Sipha maydis, assembly GCA_034509805.1. NCBI lineage: Eukaryota > Metazoa > Arthropoda > Insecta > Hemiptera > Aphididae > Sipha > Sipha maydis. The sequence goes on from JASXSY010000311.1 coordinate 49,198, forward strand.
ATATATTACTTCTGTAGAATAAACATTGTCGTCCGATAGTTATTTACCAGTGGACAGAATTTTCATTTATATTACGTACATACAGCATTAATTTATAATATATATGATTTCTGGTCATTTTTAGTGCGACTTATAATAAAATTTGTTTTTGCGTTGATTTTCTATGAATATTACAGTATAACTAATAACCGTAAACGGTATTCTATTAGAAGATTAACTTGCAGTTGACCGTAAAAAACTAAATTGATATAAGTATTAAACTACCTTTGAAGGATTACATTTTTTTTTCGTATAATATACACTGAAATAATGTAGTAAATTGAAAAAATGTTCAAGTGACCTGCGAAGAGAAAAAAGTAGAGTGTTAACCTTTAGTACTTAGAAATAGCGTCTCTTTAGTTTGAAAATAATAATACAGCTTTTCATAAATTATATATGAACTGCAAAAGGAAAAATGAGTCATAATACAAACCTACCACATTCATGGAGTTGGTATGATATTAAATCGTTATTATAATTACTATTCGTGGATTTATGACTCATAGTACACATTTCTTTCGTACTCTAGTCACAAATTTAAAATAATTAATAACGCTGAAAAATATCGAGTAAAGATTTAATATTTTTACAATCAATTAAATTTTTCAATTATACTTCGATAAAAATTAACAATAATTTAATATAACGTACTTGTGTAGTTTAATTATTATTATTTTTTCAATAATGTAATGTTTTAATATATTTTTTGATCAATTATTTCATAAAAAAAATGAGAATTTAGATTATATTTTGTGATTTTAAGCTATCGACGTTATATCATCATTAAAATCTATTTGTCGAAGCCAGTAATAATTTGTAAACGATATATAGATAAACTACGTATATTTTATGAGTTGATAATTTTTATATTAAATACCACCACTGCCAATGTCCTACATTGTTTTTTTGATACTGACGATCATGTTTCAAACAATACAATATAATATGGTATAGGAAAATTGTGTTTAGACCTATTTTACTTCAATATATATCAGTTAAATGTTTTCTTTTTCATTTAAATACTTATATACATATATTAATATATTGTATTTTAATTCTTCTCTTTCTTTTTCCAAAACTCAAATAGTTTGTATATAGCTTGAAGTCAATATTATCTTAACCTTAGTTATCTGCATATATAGGTACATGCTTAAATGTATTTATTTTTAAATTGACGAGTCTAATTTATTTTAGAATTTAAAAAAAGATTTGTTGTCGATAAAATCTATCGAGATTTATTTATTGAATAATTTCTTATTATATCCGTCTATTATTAATATAATCATGATTAAAAAATTATTTGCTTAAAACTTTTACGAAACTATAAACAATTGATTTAAAGTTTCTAGATTTATTCTTTGTTTTTTAAATTTCAACGAATAACTGTTTCTTTTAAAAGTTCTTTAAAACATTTTAAACATTTTAAACATTTTTATTAAGTTTTTTAAAGCATAATTTGTATAATTTGATTTCTTACACGGCGAATATATGTTGTACAAGACCGTCGCTAGGTTATTTGCCACGCCCTTTTGGTAGAAACTGCAAATTTCACTATGAATGATTTAGTTTAGATTCAACTATGAATAAAATACATATACATACTTAAATTAATATTTCATTATCGTTTACCAGTAAAACGTACACTTAACACACAGAATTGGTCGGTGTTAAATACCTAGATGATGATACACATGAATAATTCTGTCATTTTTGGCCATGCAAAATGCAATCTTTCTTTGATTAATGACGTTAAAAGTTTTCTATTGTAATCGAAAAAATGTATTTATACTATAAATACACGTGGTGTGCGAAGAAATCATTATGTTATTATCTCTCTACATAGATCGGTGTTAAAGTTCCTTTTTATTCTTTTTTTTTTTACGAAAATATGATACGTTTTCGTCTTATGTGCTTCGGGTAATTTGTTTGTCCATTCGATAAAACCGAAAACATAACTTTACAATACTGTTCTCGTATACGTTTGATTGAAAACGGAACCGGTCTAAATTGCGGATAAATTATAATAATTGTAACAATAATACAATGGTATACGTAACACAACTCCGAAGCGATTTTTGGAATTGATTATTATTGTGCGTCTGTTCCGTACACCGCGACGCCACGCGATTTTCAAGTCGATCCCGGTGGGGCGCATAACAGTAATAATAAAACACAGGGATTAATAATTTTGTGCGCACGATCTACTACCGCTATTTCACGCACCCCGTCTTTCGGCCCTGCCCGTGTAAACATATTTTTGATTACGTGCCTGATCGCGTAGGCATAGTTTCACTTTTTCCGCAGATTAATCCGGTGCAACGCGCTAAAAACCAATTTTATTTCGCGTTTACAAGTTCTACGCACGCATATTCGCATTACGTCGTAAACACTGTACACTGTATATATGTGTATGTACGGTAAACCGGTGTGTTTGTCGATTATATTAAATATAGATGAGCGGAGGAGGGAAAAAAGTTTTTCAGTTCCTTTTATTTTCGCCCCCACAGGAAAACAATACTTCCGAGGCGAACATTGTTTGCACAATTTGTTATACTCCGGGCATAACCTAGGTAGGTATGGGAAAACTTCTACGTTTACGTTTTATGTTTGCTGGTCTGAAAGTATTCTACCAATAATAGATGAACGTTATTCACATTTGACCGAGAAAGCTTATATTAAAAATGCATTAATGTATTCTGATGTAGGTAACTTTACACAGACTTTTTACCGATAACAATACACGAAGTTCATATATTTGTTTTTATTTATTATATTATGTTCTATTGATATCTACTCCGTATGCAAGGAAAACATTAAAATGTAAGGTGCAGTGTAATTTGCATTTAGTAATAATTTCATCAAAATATTATTATCAACAATACTTGGGATATGAGTAGGTGGTAGTCTTTCAAATCTATGTACGTTAAAATGAAATAAACAAGTGTAATATTTTTGGCATAATAGTGATTATTTTTGGTTTTCTTATTATTTGGAGAGATAAAAGATACTCTTGTTTTGAACAGTGATCAAAGGTAGAGTTATTAACAGTTTATTGTTAGTTATTCATAATTATTTGATAATTAAAATTTTATATTTTATTTAAGTAACATTTAACGACAAATTTAATAAAAATGTTTTAAATAGCTATACAGATACAAACTGTGAAGAATATTTATTTTTTTCAACTTAAATTATGTTGTACTGAACCTATTCCGGTATACGTTGAACTGTACTATATAGTGTTTAAACTATAATATACACATGTATACATTCCATTCAAACCAATTATAATATTTCATGTACCATAAATTAATATGAGTTTGATAAATACATATCGTATTGTTATGTGTATTTGTATACGTATTATAATTATTTTAACATTTTATAATAACAAAACGTCAAGTAGAAAATGTAGTGTAGTGTTTGATAAGTATTCTTGAGCCTCTTGAGGTACGAGCAGTTCCTACAAAAGAAATTACACTGCCAACATGCCAACAATAGTGTAATTTAATTTATTTTTGCTTTTTCTGCTGTTATGTGAGGTCTAATTCTCCAAATATGGCGAGGCTAATGAGAAGCTTTCGGAAAATGTGTATAAATGCAGAAAAAGTGTTTTTCGAGAAAAAATTAACACACCTTAAATCTAATTGTATTAGCACGAACGTTACACGTATGGCGTAAAGCTAATCTAGAAATTTGTTAAGAAATAAAAAAAATTTGAACCGAATCAACCTGAATCGCCGAGTATTTCTTAAAATGTTTGTTGTAAACAAAAAAGTGTCGTATTGAATATAACTACTGTGTAATGAGTAGAGATAGGATTTTGGTGACTTAAGCATTTTTTTCTTTAAGTGCAACACAGTTCTAACCAAAAACTAAATTTGTTTTGTAATATAACAATTTAGAATATGAAATTTTTATTTTGCATTTTTTTGTGTTACATCCATATTATTACATTTTTAAGGTCATTTTTACAAACATTACATTAATTTTGTTTACTTAAACTAATTTTTGTTTATTTTAAGTTTTTTTAGTATATGTTGTATAGGTAATTTCAATTATTACCTATAGTACCTGTACCCTTATAAAAATAGTACCTTTGAACTTATATCGACAACATACCATAATATAATTATCACTGTTACTTATACCAATTAAAAACGGAAAAATAACGATAATAAAAGAATAAAAAATGTTGAATGTGTAGTCGGCGTGAGATTTTTAAACCATATTACATACAAGTCTGCAATGAAGTACCACATTTTATGTCTTTGCCGTCCTTGTCATCAAATGTAGCACAATATATAGATTATATTTATAGGATAATTGATAAAAAATAAAGACACGATTGCTATTAGTAATATTAGTATACAATTTATTTTATTTTATAACTTGTGTTGGGCGGTTAACAGGAGAATAGAACAAAGTATGAGTGTCGCGGAAATGAGAATGCTTAGATGGTTGAGTGGAGTGACAAGAGAAGATAGAATAAGGAATGAATACGTGAGAAGTAGTGTTGGTGTCGCGCCAATTGTGGACAAAATAAGAGAAAATAGGCTGATATGGTTTGGGCATGTGATGAGGCGAGAGGAAACGAATGCAGTAAGAGTGGTTATGAAGATGGACGTTGAAGGGAAAAGAGGAAGAGGAAGACCAAAAAAGAGATGGTTGGAGACTTTGGAGAATGACATGAGGGCTGTCGGTGTGTGCACAGGAGATGTGATTGACCGAATAAAGTGGAGGTGTAGGACAAGGGTGGCCGACCCCAAATAGTTGGGAGGAAGGCAAGGCAAAAGAAGAAGAAGAAGATATATATAATATTATATTATAATCTTATATATTATATAGCCTTTAACCTAATATAAGAATGAAAACAATCATTTAACATTGTTTAAAGACACAATTGAAGCTTAGTTGATATTATAAAAATATATAAATATTAGAATGTAGCTAGGAGACGGTTGCTAAGGGGTGTTGCTAATGAATGATATGTAACGCTTTTTGATTACTTACAAATCTTAAGATAGCCGCCACAGTAATCAATTATTTTCTCTTTTTTATTATTTAAAAATATGAATATTAGAATGTTGCTAGGAGACGATTGTTAAGGAATGATATGTAACGCTTTTTCGGTAACGCTTTTCGATTCTATGTGCCAAAGAAAATACATAAAATGTCAAAATAAACTGTACGAATTACGAACGCAAAGGAAAAATATAGTATCACCTGCTGTGCTGGAGAAAATTACGGGAACAAGTTGGTTCCCAAAAGTGGAATTGGTCCCGTATCTACAAATATAATACGAATAATTTGATTTAGAACTGTTTCGTGGTTAAAAATGCCGCTTGTCGACAGTGGTGTATCCAATGGCACTTTAGTCTCTACCCCGTCCTTATGGATCATGTTTATGTGTATATAATGAACTAATGTACTACTATTTGGTATTTCAATTTTTTAAAAGTTCGATACTAACTAAATGTTAACGAATAACGGGTGTGTGTCATTGGTAAATAAGCGTATTACTTCTATCGTGACTACTACTATATTTTTAATGGTTATTGCGTTAACGTTGTGGTGACTCTCGTCTAACACTATAACACTATTTTATAATCACTATGGTTCTCATATCATATTTTTTCATGACGTTCCTACCGCAGTTGACCACGGTTAAATTGTTATTATTATATTTGAAAAAATATCATTAAAACCATTTTAAAACGCTGGAAATATATTTCTGAATTTGATGGTGGGTTGGGGTGGGGGTTATGGGTACATTTTATAAACATTTCTTATCTAACCCGTCAAAGAAGTGTTTAGCCCCAATCATTCAAAAATCTTAGCTACGCCACTGCTAGTCAACGCGTAAACGCAAAATAATTTATCTGATCGATTTGATATAGATTTTTGGCATAAAAATATTCTTTTCCTCCGTCGATTAAACGTTCAGCTAGCAAAATATTTAACTGCGCGTAGACATTCCAAGACAGTCCTTTAAGTTCTTTCATACGTGTACAGATAGTGTGAAGGAGACTGTTGTTAGTCGACGACTAACCGTCGGAAACCGGTGGCCAACCGGAAACCGATCCCGATTAATAAAAGTACGGTTTGTTTGTTGTTAATTGTGTGTGTGTGTGGGCCCGACAGGTGATCAAAGAGACGAAGGGTGCCGCCGAGCTGCCGTCGATACCGATCATGTTGGTGGGCAACAAGTGCGACGAGAATGACACGCGGGAGGTGTCGGCCGAGGAAGGGGACGCGGAAGCACGTCGCTGGGGCTGTCACTTCATGGAGACGTCGGCCAAGACCAACCACAACGTGAAGGAGCTGTTCCAGGAGCTGCTCAACCTAGAGAAGAATAGGAACATATCGCTGCAGCCGGAGAAGAAGTCGATGCGCGGTCGCAAGATACGCGAGAAGTGCGCGCTGATGTAGTGGCGGCCCTCCTCGCACGCTCATCGGACACCGGAGGGGGGACGGGGGACAATGCTCGTACGGTTCTGTCGCAAAACCATTATTCTTATTATTATTATTATTATTATTATAATTATCGTCACCATCGTCGTGTCGTTTGTGTTCCGTTCGTTTGGATCACAATTCGTTGTTCTACCACCAACACCATCATCATCATCATCATCATCATCACCACGAACGCGAAACGTCACGTGTTATGCAAATTATTTACTGTATTATTGTAAAAATCGAGGGGCGAAAACAAAACAAACGTAAATATACTTATTTCGTTTTAGTGAGACTGATCAACGCTGACAACACCAATTTATTTAGATTAAATAATATAAATTATGTAGTGCGCGTGCTTAGAACGACGTAACGAAACGGTGGGGGGGGGAACAGGGAGAGGAAACCCGATCATCCAACGCGAGCTTTTTAAAGGTTGCCATGTACTGTTGCACGGACTTGGCGGTTATGGAGAGTGACCATTCACCGATCACGTTCGAAGCGTACAACACGCAGTGTCGCAACAACCGGGGTGGACGGTGATGCCAGGCATCGGGGTTCCAACACTCGTAAGAGGGCCTCATCGTAAAAGTAAACTTGGAGGGTATTCTTAACGCGATAGAATTGAACAGCGCGTTTAACGATAAGTCAGTAGTGAGCAGTAGTCATTGATGGAAAATATTTAACTTGCCGATACTTCAATAGTTACGGGGCCCCTGACTTACCTTATGGTCTGGGGCCCCGAGATGCTGCTAGTTGCGCCGCTGACACACGTGCACACGTGCCGTTACGCTCGCGCGCGATTATCAACATTCTGCACGTACGTAGAAATCAGCGGTAGACACAATGTCGTGCGCGAAAGCCGCCGCGGATACAGCTGTCGAAATGGACCGCCGACGCAATATTTGGACACCGGGCGTCGTCCGGCAGCACCGGCGGTCAAACGTTCCAAGGACAACTCTTTATATTATTATTATTATTATTGTTAATTATTGTAATTCATTACACCCCTTGCACCGTCGTTAAAAACCGTTAATCGTTCGCGTTGTTTCAATGTTCGGTGTGCTGAAGACGACCGTCACCGCGTCCGTTTGTACATATGTTTTTTAATTTTAATTATTCTTTTTTTATTTATATCACATTCATTCAGCGATAGGTGTGATCATAGTTATCGTAACGAGTGTTTACAATAATACCCGATAATATTGTATTACGGTTGTAGCGTTCCAAAAAACATGATCTGTACATAGTGCTCATTACGTTCAAACTCACTATTTTTATTTACTACCAATTAGGCAATTACATTTCTAGATTAGTAATGTTGCTTTTTCTTTCTATCGTCAAGATGAGAATTATTTATCGTACGTTATTGCACCTTGTACATATTATTTTATTATACAATATAGTAGTTACCTAGTCAACAATATATACATATATATATATATTTATTATAATTATATTTTTTAAACAAATGACGTTTGGTAACTTTTGTTTTTAGATAAATACTATGTTATTATTGTTTACAGCTTTATACGATTCATTTGTTATAATAGTTGTGTAAGTGTAATTTTGATCAATTTTAACGATAGGAAGTGATTTTTGTAAATTGCTCCGGACTAACGTTTAGTTCCTGAAAATAATTTTGTTTACATTTTTTCTTTTTCATTGTTAATTTTACGCTCACAATATCGTATTGTTTTTATATTTTCACTTATATATACATATATAATTAATAGTTTTTAGACATCATTCATTTTTGATGAAATAAGTAACAATGTGTAATTGAATCATTTTTTAATTTTTACATATTATTATTATTATTATTATATTATTAATTAAATAGGCTAATAACTTAGCTGAAATATTAACCTGCAGATGGGAACATGATTATTTGATATATGTTTGTAATAATTAGGTATTGCATACTTTTTGGTATTTTATAGAATGTAAAAAAAGTTTTGTTGTAATGTTAGCCTAATGCTCAATAAGAATTTATAAGAGTAAAATGATAAAAAAGTATTTTTTTTTTTTTTTGTTTCTATTGTCCAGTAACATCATAATTATTATTTAGAAATTAATATAAGAGCTTTTAACTATTGTTGTTTGATCAATGTTCAGTAAATGTGTAATATTGAATGTCGGAGTGCTCACGTATGAAACCGTTATCGGTCAATTTACCCCTTCTCTGTCACAAAAAAATCATAAAGCATAGTTATAAATGTAAAATATAATGAACAGTAAAATGTTGAGGAATTTAAAAAATATACTTATTAGTTTATTATATTTATAATTGTGAATAACTGACATTTTATATTGAACATATTTACAATTTTTGTTTGAAAACATATCACAGAATATATTTTCTTCAATTTATTAAAGTAATAGTAAAAATGAAAAACAGGAAAATAAATTTAAACATTTCGGTACACATTAAAATTTTTATAACTTATTCTAAATTATTCATCCATAATTTTTAAACGATGACGTGTAAGATTTGCAATATCATAACAAGCTTCTGCAGTTAACAAATCCGATACCTGTATAAAATAAAAATATTTTACATTTACATTTAAAATATAATATTGAAGTTTCTCAATAATAAAAAAAAAAAACTGTGCCAAACCAAATTTATAATGCATTTTATTCAGATAAATATATCAATAAGTTTTAATGACCCTTCTTATCAGTTAATATAATGGAATGGAAGTACAGGCCGATATTTAATAAGATTTATTTATGTATGACTGTAACATTGTATTTGATGTCAACCGTATATTTAATCAGAATTTTAAGACTTTTAAATGTCATTGTTATAGTGAAATTTGAAAAATCTAATATAAATCAAAATTTATTTGTTAGTGTAAACTTAAAAATTGCTCTTGATTCTTAACACTTGTTTTCCCTGAGCTTGTCATTTTTCAACACATTGGTATATGGTCAATGTTATCCTGGTAGAATACTCCTATTTATCCTTTTTATTATATAATATATTATATACCTTCATAAAGTTAATAAGAAAATCAAATAAAAAATTATTAAATCATTAAAATATTATCAAGAAATAAAAATATTATAATTTCATTATTTTTATCTGATAAAACTATTAAAATAATAATAAATAAATATATACATAAATACATAAATAACTGAAATTATAAATTCAGTATAAATAAAATATTTAAGACAAAAATGTGTTAATTTAATTTAATTGATAATAAATATATGGTTATTTTCACTGAGCCATTAATTAAGTAACCATTTTTCAATATTTTTTAAAAATGTTATTATAAGTGGCTATTTTATCATTATGTTATGACAGTTGTAACTTTAAACAAGTTTACATTTTACAGCTAAACATTGTATAACCTAGTAAAATAATGACAAGAGCTTGATTATTTGGAATAAAATAATAATTATAATAAAGCAAAATATGCTCTAAAGAGTATATGCTTAATAATTTGTTTCATAAAGTAGATGTATAGGTGTTTATATGTAAAAAAAAAAAATATCGAACATCTAATTAATTTGGCATTTAAAATAGAAATTGAAAAATATTCAATACTTTAAAATAATAATTTAACTTAATAAAATAAATAATGACAATATTTTAAACTGATTTCAAGCATTACAGTAATCTGATAAAATAAAGCAAGTACTGTTCTTTAAATTGTAATTTAGTAAATTTTATACTTCAAATATTCTAAAAATTAGTAAAGAAGATGTATAATTAATTTAAAAATAAATCAGCAGATAGGAAATGTAGACTTCTTGTGTAAAATGTACATCTAACAAAATGATTATTATGATTGTTTGAGAAAATATAGGCCCTATATTATAGGGTTATAAACATTTAAGTTTTAAGAATGATATTTATACGATCATTAATAAATTGTATTTTAAAAATTTAAATTACATGAAAATATTAAATTTTTACATCTCTAAATAATCTTTTGAACAAATTATCTATTAAAATAATAAAATATAATAGCAAATTTTTGAATACAATTTTTTTAGCTAACTATTTTAAATCTAATCATTACTGTGATATATATTAGGGTGTTCCTTAATTTTTGATTTTAAGAAATGTTTGGTCTCACCCCCTATATGTGTGCGTATATGTATAAAAATTAATTGCAAACAATTTGAAACCAATCAGCCCATGCCGACTTGTAGTTTAAGTTTTAACTCCTTAAATTTTTCAATATCTACAAACATTTTACACATTTCCGTAAATATTTCATTAACCTTTAGAAATATCGACATTTTTTATACTATATATATTGAAGTAAATGAAATTTACTATAACTTTTATAATATTACATTTTTTAATATCTCCAATGGTTCGTGAAGTATATGGACTTGACTGTAAAAAACACTAAATTTTTGGAAATACGAGTAACATATTAATGATTAATAATAATAAACAATGTGATAGAATAATAATTAATAATTATGTTTATGATTTATAAATCTATTTGAAAATGGAACATTTTTATCATAATGAAAATACCTATAGAACAAATAAAGTTAATATTGTTGTTGTAATAAAGTACTTTTTTTACAATCTGGATAAATTTTCCTATGTTCTTGTATACATTTAGTATAATATAAAAAATGTCAATATTTCTAAAGGTTAATGAAATATTTAAGGAGTTCAATCTTAAACTACAAGTCGGCATGGGTCAACCTTAACCGATTGGTTTCAAATTTTTTGCAATTCATTTTTATACATATACCACAGATTTAGGGGACGAGATCAAAAATATTAGGATATTCTTTTTTCATCATATATAGTTAAGGAACACCCTAATATATATAAATATATTTATTAATATGATAAGTATGTCTAAAAATATAAATATTCAATGATTATTTATATATTTAATACATATCATTACTGATTAACAATAATATAACATATAAATAATTTATTATACTTACAGTATATTTTTTTGATTCTTCTAAGGCAAATTGTATACTTGTGTCATAAATAAGCATTTTATAATAAGACAATGCTAATATTACATTGCGTACTCTTGATATTGTTTGTCTATCACCAATATCAACCACCTAACATATATTTAAATAAATTTTTTTATTTCTGTTACAAATATCAAAAATAACTAGCTAGAAATTTAACAATAATTACTTGTTCAAACTCATCTTCAACTTCAACCAAATCTTTATTTTCATTTGACGTTGGTTCAATCCATATATAACCATTATTCCCAAGTATGATACTTATTCCAACTGTCAAGTTATGAAAATGGTTTTTACTACGTTTTATTAGACTGGATTGTACTTTTATTAATACACCTTGTCCTAACTACTCAAAAAATCTCAGTTTAAGTTTAATTTTGTTTAAATGAAACTTAAAAACTGTTTACCTTGCCATACTTCAAACTTCGCATATGTAACGATAAAGAACCATCAGCAAATATGGAATGTACTTCAGCACTAATTAGATCACCTTCACTTAGATAATTTCGCATAGACTGTTCATCTTCCATACCTCTTCTTCTCTAAAAATAGTAGAACAAAAATATTTTCAGAATAAATGCTAAGTATTATTTAAAAAAAAATAATGATATTAATTCAATCTAATCATTTGACAGATAAGCTATCTTGTTTTATTAATAAGGGTAAAATGTACTCAAGAGAAGCTATCTAAGAATGTGTAAGTAAAATAATTAACAGGATATATTTTATTCAAACTCATTAGGTATATGTATATATTTGAGTAGTACACATTTTTATAAGTAATATATTTTATATATATGTTCTATAATCAAAGTATTATGGATTAACTAATAGATACTAGTGGTATTAATACAGAAACTTAATCATAAGTAAAACAATTAATTTAATTTTTAAAATATATATAATTTAGATAAACAGTTGGTTAGATAATTAATATTCTACTACACCTTGAATGCATTTTATCCATTACCCTATTAAACAATGTTACCTACAACTTGTATTGTTTAAAATTACAGATTAAACTTACCAATTCCCCACCAGGTAGCTGAATAGATGTTAATAGTAGTACAGCATCTAGCCTAGCATTTAAATCTACTTTCCAGCGTTTGTGCACTAATTCTGTAATTCGACCAATCACTACATCACCAATCTCTCCATTATATCGACATCGTAATGGGCTAACTGTGACTAGTCTATTAATATTCTGTTCTACTCCTGCTACAGTTGCCTTCAATGAGCCTGCTGATACATAAGTTCCATGTCCTCTATAAAGAAGTAATTAATAAGTAAAAATATATAAAACAATTGTATAATAGTATATTAATCAGTTCAGAGTTAGTATAGAAATATAGGTTATGAGGGGATCAATGGGTAATAATAGCTAAAAGTACTATTTGTTTTTGATTATTTTTTAAAACTTTACCAAAAAAATAACAGTTTACACAATTTTTTTTATTTTGATACCTATATCAAATGTATTTGTAAACTATAAAAATAAATAAACGAGTGAAAAAAGTTTATATAACAATCATATAAGATATTGAAATTTAGATTTTATGCATTCAAAATATTTTATAAATTGGGACTAATGTAAAACAAAATAAAAAATGTACTCAATCATATAAATATATTTAATATTATTTATTTAAATTTTAAATGGGTCAAGTTAAATTGCATACATTATATAATAAAAGTATAATATAAATAATACTTATAGCTATGCGCAACTAAGTATAGAATTACAATACTTTTTAAATAAGTTTGGTGATATAAACAGATTTAGTTTATATGAAACCTAGAGTAGGTTCACCTACTTTTAAATCATTTATAGTTTTCATATTTCTGTTAAAGAGGATGTTACTTAAATAATTAGTTACTTCTGTTTTTAAATAAAAGGTATTTTTATTCCTGGTGTTACAAGTAAGGGCGTAGAAAGAAACAATTTGAGAAAATAGGAAAATTAAAGTTACCAGCAAAAAGCTTAAATGAATCTAAAATTAAATGTTATTCAAGAGTTTCGAGAGATATAGAGGATAGAATGAAGAATGAAGCTTTCTAGGTAAGAAACATTTAAATTATATCAATTATGTACTAACATATTATGTCATATGAGAAAAAATTAGATTAACTTATTTCTCCTAAATAATTGAGCTTAAACAGCTTAAAAGATTGTGCAGAAACATGACAAGACCATTTTTTAGAAAAAAAAATGCATAATTGGTGTATATTTGGGGAATAAACAAGATAAATTTAGATAAGATGATTTGTTACTAATTTTATACTATTCATTTGATAACAGTACTATTGATGAAATTTAAGTAAGCATTTAAACATTTAACATTTGATACTAATGGGTTCTTTTTAAAAAAATTTCTACCTCATAAATCCTGCTTCATCTCTAATTTTTTCACCAGGTGTAAATATAATCGGTGGATTCGAAGTTGGTTTGAGAACGCCATGCCTGGTCTTCTTCGACGCTAAACTTATCGTGATATTCATGATAAAGGCCGATGAATTATATCCTCATCAACTCGAAGGAAATGCTGTATTTGGTCATTTGAAACTATTTAAATTTAAATATGTTTACAACGTCTATTAAGACACAACACTCAACGCACGCGCGCTATGTTATGAGGAAATGAATATTGTTTGTAATTTGAACCTAACCTCACATTTAGTTTTGAATTGTATTATTCTTCCTGATAACATGAAATACTGCTTACACAGAATCTGATATATGAAAGTAAGGTTTATATGACTGTGGTTTCCTCATAAAATAATTATTATTATTATTATTATTATTGCTTACCTTAGTGTTATCACAGGACAGATTTAACAAGAATAGAAACCGATAAGAAAATACTTGAGCGCTTACGGCCGCCGGAAAATATGGCCCATCGTATTGAAAGGGCTAGCCCAAACGTTTCTGCATGAAATATGGTACAATAAATACACTGGAAAACGATATTTTATAGATATGAAGCGTAAAGTTAACTTTTATTTGAAGAATGTAAATATTACGTATTTATTAATTACATTATGTCGTATCGTAGAGCTTTAACGATAAAGATTTTATTTCCTAACATTGGAAAAATCAGAAAAATTATATTTAAAATAGTACAAACGTTCTAACTCGTACATTAAAATAATGCGTACATAAAAAGATCTTCAAAGAAACCAAACTGTATGTTAAAATAAATATGCCAATTATTATCGTTTGACTTATTGTATCCACTGGAGTAACTGAGCCTATTATCTTCATGTTATTCAATTTTTTACAATTTAATTGCAGTAGAAATTCCGAACCTAAAATTTTACATAGACGATTAAATGGAATATTATTAAAGTAAAGTTTAAATTTGAAACCACCATTTTTTACAGAAAAAATATGAAAATAATTTGATAAAATATTTTCTAACTCATAAATAATATAATAAATACACTTGTAGAATATGCTTTAATAAAACATAAAATAAGAGACTGGTCTGACTGATTTTGATGACGAGCATAAATAATAAAATTGTTACGTATATGATTTTATGAACACTAAATAAGAAATGTAAATATGTTCTTTGACGAAAATCTTAATTAAACAGTGTAAATAATACAGAAATAATATAACATTTTATTTTTTCTATCTGGAAAAGCTGTCACGCTCTTTCAAGATGGCAAATTAAAATTTGGGTGGCCAAAAGTTTCCATTCTGATTTAATCTATTCTGTGGTATTTTAAACGTATGAATTCGATTATTGTGTCTTAAAGTAACTACGGGCCTTTAATTACACTATTATTAGTGCTATTGGGTATTATTATAATTATATATTTTTAAACATTCTTGTACTATTAGTTTAAATAAATTACATATATAATCATGTTTACTAAGTTTATATACAAAATGGGTTTTAAAAGAATATATATTTCCCACAACATTAGGTGTAACAGTTATGTTGAGATAAGTACGGTAGGGATTAATTAAGCCAAATATTGCGCCCGGGATATAACTTCAAAATGCGCCCTTATGTAGTTTGAATTAAAAATTATTATTGTTAATAGAAATTATTTTCAATACTTGCTTCAATCAATATAAGGACGTTGAAATGTTCATGAATAAAATACACAATATTGGTTGTTGTAATTTTTAACATTAAATGATTTATTTTTTATTTTTACGTCCTCATAGGAATTGCGCTCTGACCGCCTTTGTTACGGGCCTGGATAAATCAATGGTTGTCAACTGGCGGATCGTGGATGGCAAACAACTGAACCGTCAACATGTCATACTTAAATATATATCAGTAATTTTTACAGGTATTTAATAAATAAATAAAAAATTATTTAAACTAAACAATAAATAATAATAAAAAAATACTCTTTTTATTTATTTTTTATTCTTACGGATTTTAATAAAAATTACTTGCAAACTCCCGAAAGGCCGAAGTACACCATAGTCTCTATACCTATCCGAAACCTCTTACAAAATTGGATTGGGTATCAAATCCCTGATGTTCTTTACACTTCTGAGCCAACTAATTGTAGTAGGTGGGTATTGGATTAAGACCATATACACTGGATAGAGCTATGAAATATAACCGACAGTTATAGCAATTGATATTATTGGCCCCAATGTTTCCACTGAGCATACGCGTTTATTTTTTTAAATTATTTAACAAGTGGTGGAAAATAGAGAAAGATGGCGGCAAATTTATTTACCAGGGATGGTCTTGAAGGCCATAAATCACAAAAAAGAAGAAGAAGAATTGAAAAATGTTGGTTATGGTGGTGTTCAAGACATTGAAGTTCCACGAAACACGAATCGTTTCCTAAGGGTTACTCTTTGGTTATCAAAGTTTGGGAACCTCTTATCTAAGGTATCAAATAGTGGTCTTCGGACAAAGAAAAAAGTAACATCAATAGTAAAATAAATTGGTTTTTATCCCGACAAAGCAGATATATAATGGTTATCAAGCATATCTGAAAGTTTGAATAAGTGACCGTCTATGGAATGTGACGATTACTCGTCGACGCCAGCCCGTCAGTCACCACCGCTGTCCAACGTTGACTTCATTTTTGTTGTATTACGTTTTTGCTTGCTTCGTGTTAAGTTATAAGTTAACATATAAACATATAAAAATCATACAAAAACAAAATAAGCATAAGTATATATACGAGTATGTATATACGAGGTATGACAATAAAATAACGAGACTTTTTGAATAAAAGTTGTTTATTTTAAAAATGTTATAATTTAATGATTATCACCTTCAAAGTACCTTCCCTCAGCATCAATACACTGTTGCATACGTCGCTGCCATTCTTGAAAACAGTGTTGCCAATCGCTTTCATTCAGCCCTTTTAGAAGTTCTGCCGTTTTCATTTTTACGTCATCAACTGTTTGAAAATGGGTTCCTTTTAATAAACTTTTAATTTTTGGAAATAAGAAGAAGTCACAAGGAGCAAGGTCTGGTGAGTACGGGGGATGTTGAAGTACAGAAATTTTTTTTTCAGTTAAAAAACGTTGAATTGAAAATGCACTGTGAGCTGGAGCATTGTCTTGGTGAAGAACCCAGCCATTTTTCCATAGATCTGGTCGCTTCTTTCTGACACGTTCTCTTAATTTAATTAAAACCTCTTTATAATAATATTGATTGACTGTTTGCCCACTAGGAACCCATTCAACAAAAATTATTCCCTTAATGTCAAAGAAAACAATGAGCATTGCTTTGAATTTGGACTTGCTCATTCGTGCTTTCTTCATTCTTGGGGATGTTGGTGTCTTCCAATGCATGGATTGCCTTTTAGTTTCAGGATCGTATGTAAAAATCCATGTTTCATCACACGTAATAATATTATTTATAAAAGATGGATCGTCTTTGATGATTTTTAAGGTGTCTGAACAAATTTCTTTTCGATTGAATTTTTGATCAATCGTTAAATTTTTAGGAACCATTTTAGCACACACTTTTTTCATATTTAAATTTTCAACTAAAATTTTACGAACACTTTCTCTATCAATATTTACCATCTCTGCTACAGCTCGAACACTTAATCGACGATCTTGCCGAATAATTTTGTCAATTTTTTCAACGTTTTCGTTTGTTGAAGACGTGGTAGGACGTCCAGAACGATCATCGTCTTCGACGTCCTCCCTTCCACTACAAAACCGTTTGTGCCATTCAAAAACACGAGCTCTTGATAAACATTCTTCACCATAAACTTCACATAACATACGAAACGATTCCGCGGCAGTTTTTTTTAATTTAACAAGAAATTTAATGTTAACACGTTCGATTTTTATATCTAACATTTTTCGGCAGTATAGTCGAACTCGCACTAATAACAAGGCTACTAACGTATAAGAAAATGAATCGATGTCATCAGTGTTCATAGTACTTTTAGATAAGTGTTTTCTAATCATATTTCAATAATTGTTTTATAGATAACGTTAATAGTTTAGGTTATATTTAGAAAGTCTCGTTATTTTATTGTCATACCTCGTATATGTTACCGGAAATGTTGACATTTAGGAAAGGATGACAATTTCTAATAGCGGAAGGAAATGATATCATTGCCTAGGAAATGTTAGTATATGTTATCATTTCCTTACAATACCAGGTAAAGATGTCATATTTTTCCATACATATCTTACCATTTTTTTTTTTTAAATATTTTATTTTAATTAGACTTAAAATAATTATTTAATTAAATATAAATGTTAATTAATAATAATATAATAAAATAAAGTAGTTTTTTTAAACTTTTTTTATATAGATTTTTATTGAAATCCATTTTTAACAAACACACTGAATGTGTAAATAACAAATATGTACGTACTGTGCTAAGAAGAATACACTACTAAACGTACTACATATACAGGTGTGGGCCTGCCTGTTCAGTGTTCAGAAGTAAGTACTTATATTTAGGAAATAAGAATATTAGGAATAATAATAGTAATAATAGTAAATAAAACTTTAAATAATATGTATTACGAACGTCGAACAGAACAGAAATTTATTTAATTATTATATGCACACACAATTACTTAGGTATCTATATTAAACTTATAAGTAGATAGTAGAAAATCAAATAATTTATAACAATTTATAACAATTCAATAGAAATTGTTGGTGACCGATTGAGTACGGAAATAAGATGGGATAAGATAAGATTATCCACAAAATATGAGTTTTCTAGGTATATCGCAAATCGCAATAATACAGTTCTGTGTACTGTGTTCGTGCGTAGTCCTCAGTAATCACCTCGATCATTCAACTATCAACGATATAGGTATAAATTTGTATTTCATACCGTCTAATAAACAGTGAAAAACAGTCAACAGCTAATTATAAAAATATTTTATAATACTAGGAGTATAATAAATTTGACTTGATTTTCCAAGAAATTATTTCGGGGGGGGGGGGGTTTGAATCCCCAAAACCCCCTCCTGTATACGTGCCTGGGCGTGGGACACTTTTAATAAAACACATAAAGACTACGATAAATATACGAGTTTGCAATATGAGATAGACATTTCCCACTCAACCATTTTATTGAGGGGTGACGATTACGGGTTTAAGTATATTAGTTATATTGTAAAGCCGGTCCCACATGACCTGCAACATCATTATTGTCAATGATTTCGTGTAAGAAAGCGATGCGTGATAACATTGCCTAATAAACTACGGAAATTATGACAATTCTTAAAATATCAACATTTCCGGTAACATATGTATATTCATGTTTATTTTATTTTTATATGATTATGAATAAGAAAAAAAAGTTGAATTTGAAAACGGATAGTTTTTGCTTGACGTATTTATATTGTTTTATTTTACTGGACCGCTCAGGGTCCTTGCCAGTTTGTTTGAATTGCCACCATGGGTGGATCCAGGAGGGGCACTGGGGGCAAGTGTGATCTCTGTTGGAAAAAATAAAATTTATTTAGAAGAGCTAAATAAATAATAACGATAATGAATGTTGACAGTTTTATTACAATACTGAGGGAGGGGGTCTAAGCTTCACAATACACTGCATGCGCCTATGATCAGTTATATCGTATACTTTTTCCTATAAAGCACCTCGACCAAAAAAAGATGTTGGATTCGCCCTTGTTTACCACCAGACAGTAGTTGATTTTAATTTTTTCAATGTTAAACGCCATAATGAGACTTCACATACAAATTTTATGAACAATTTTTGCATTATAATTTTAGTTATATTATATTAACATAATACATTGTACCAGGGGTCACCAATTACTATTTTGGAAGGTCAACATTGTGATTTTTTAATTTTTCGGAGGCCAACGAAATTCAAAATAAATGATTTTATTAGTATAATATATTTATAATGTATAGTGTATACCAATTACCAACAAATATTTGTTGTTAATTTTAATGCAGTTGTCGAATGGTTATTATATTGCATTAAATAATGGTATTTTATTTTTTCATACCTAAAACAATTATAATCACTTATAATTATCATTTATCACAGTTTTTTAATTACCTTAGGCTAAATGTCTCTACGTATAACGGACATTTGTTTTCATAGTTTGTTCAAATTCCATGTTAAACGACGAAGAAAAATATTTTTACATTCATATCAATGGTTTTGAATGTCCAGTAGTGTTCATAACGTTTTTTATAGTTGATCCATGGTCTATAATTTGCCCGTCCGTGGTTTGGAATAAAAACGTTTAGGCACGTACACACTAGCGTAAAAAAACGGCGAAGTAATCGAAGCAAATAAATCGAATATTCACCTCGAAAAACGATTTCAAATTCAGCAAAGAGAAAAGCAGCAGTCATTTACAGACCAGTAAAAATAATATGGTAAGAAATTGTCAACGTTCATGTAGAATTAACACAATTATTAAATAGTAACGACATAATCTAATACAAAAAATTATGTACCATGAACATTGAAAAATCATCCGATTTTAATTAATATATTAATTACACACACGACACTATGGCATACAGTCAACACAGTATTTACAGATCATGTATTATTAACAAATTAAAAATTAAAATAAATATTGATGAAGGTTTTTTTTACTGGGTGATAGTTCTGCATGACAATATTCACATTGCATACAGTTCACAATACATATTATAGATATACATATATATCTATACATTGCTTTGCTTCCAATTAAAACGATAGACACGTATAAAAACATGTTTAAAATAATAACTATGAAGTGCAATGAATTAGGTTCAATATTTATGTTAAATGTATTTGTGGTAGATTTTGTACAAGCAGTCCATAATGCAGTCTATGAAATGTTTTCTTTGCGACTTATAACTAATTACAGACCTAAATCAGAAACTAGAAATTCGTTTCGTAATATAATTGGTTTGAGTTTTTTAAATTTAGTTGAAGTTGATGAATTTTATACAGATGATTTTATATGAAATATTCCAAAAAATCTTTTTGTTCAAGACAGTTTAACGACAATTTAGTAGATAATTATATTTCTAACGATGTAAGTACTTCATTAACGCCTCATAATCGGGTTTCGGATATGATTTCAAGACAAAGAACTACGCATGCAAGTATAAACGCATGCAAGTTTTTCCACGTAAAGTTTAACAAATCATTTTCATTGCCACATCCAAATATATTTGTATTTATAGATGTTCTAACACAATTGAAAATAGATACTTATATTTTAATGCAGAATACTGACATAAAACTACATTAACGACATAACTACATGGTATCAGAAAAAATAAATGATATTGAAAAATATATTAACTCATATGTTCAAAAGTGTATTATCAGGTTAAAGTTTTTGATTTCAGATTTTTATTACTATAAAAATATGATTGAAATGAGTTGAAAAAAAAAATTATAATAAAGATTATGATAGTATTAGGCGATTCAAAAAAAATTAAGGTCTTAATAATTGTATTTGTATTAAATATTTTAATAAAATGGTACTTATAAAAAAATTATTTTTAACCTCATCAATGATTAAAATCATTGTCATTCTTAAGCCTGCAAGTAGAAAGGAAATGAGTGTTTTCTAAATTTTTAACTTCTTCAAATGCATAATATTACTGTTGAAATACCTTTTTTGAGCCCGGCTGTAGTTCTACTCTACCTGCTTTTCCCGAGTGCAGTTCTACCATTATCTTTTTTCCGGTTCAATTTCACCTCTCTTTTATGTATTTTATGTACCAAGTTGAAAAAAACAATTTATGTATATTTAAATATACAATAAATGTAAATTCCTAAAATTGTCGTGGAATATTGATCGATGTTTTTTAACATTAGTTGAACTTAAAAGTTATACAAATATTCGTTGTTCAAACCGGCTTGAGTAAGATGAAAACTTTTATTAGAAAAGATAATTGTATTGTATCTGTTTTGTTGCTTTTAGGTTTTTTTTTATTACTTTTTTTTGCCAAATTGTTTTAATTTGTCAATCAAGGATTTCGTTTCCGATTAACTTTCTATACTTTGCATTAATAAGAATTAATTTAAAAATAAAGGCCCTAGCGAATAATACCCTAACATTAGACTCATCAATCATTTTCTTTTGTGTAGCTATATAAACCATTTGTTATGTCATGAGCGCAAAATGTTTACATAATGCATAATCGTAGCACTGACGGCTTCCATATAAGTTATTATCAACCATGATTTCAAAAGATCTCTAAAATAATGTAATCAAATAATATATTTTTATTAAGTCCTTTGCTATTGATGAGTAAATTTAAATAATTTTAGTTGTACAAGAAATCGTTTTGACAGGATTTTAGTTAAGTTCACTTTTACAGTGACGGACTAATGGATTTTGGATAAAGAGCTTCGATGTAAGTAATGATGGATTGGCTTTTTGCATTTACCCTTTCCTTTCTACCTTTTTCTCATAAAATAAGTAATTTCTATATGTTATTATTATTACGTTATAGATTTTTTACATAATCGATAGAACGTTCGGTGAAAACCTTTTTTTTTGAGCTTAGAAATTCATAAATTGTAATTGTTCACTATTTTACACATTAATCTCGTAATAAGTTCACGAATATTAGAATCTAAATTTTTAGTCGTTTTAAAACTATATTATATACGTGTTATATTGTTTTATTTTTAATGAATTTTATTTTTATTTGTATGAAAATTTATCACCATGTAGTTGATGAAAAAACCTTTAGATTTTTATGAAAAATCCTTCACTTGTTGACAAATATTAAGTTCCTGGTAGAAGCGTATCCAGGATCAAAATGTAAAACAAGTCCAGTTTAATTATTTTAATTTATATAGATAGATACACATTTTTTTTTTTTTTTCAAAACATTTTCATTAAATTTTTAAATTTTTTTTTAATTTTTAGAAAAAATGATCATATATGAGTGTGTATATATATATATATATATATATATATATATATATATATATATATATATATATATATATATATATATATATATAATAATGTTGTAAAAAATATTTATAATAACCATTTGAAAACTGTATAGACCCGTGCCTATCAGTCCTACCCTTTGGGCATACCACTGGTTCCTGGATAAAATAAAAATAAAAAAACTGATACTGAAATATTTGTAGTTATTTACAACTGCAATGGCATTGAATGTTATTATTTTTTATAATATATTAATATAATTATTTTTTTAGTGCGGCAAAGAAAAATAATTAATTTTAACCTAACTCTTTCATATTAATATATTTTATAGATATAAAGTTATCACACTGCTAATGTAAGGTAGGACCCATTACTCACCCTTGGAAATAGTTGTCACTGCTATACTATATATACAATATACTATAGATTCAGCGCAAATGAATATAAGGTGTACTTATTCAAAAATTTACCTGTGAAAAGTAACGGTCTGTGAAAATATCAGCTTATAAAATGAAATTTTCTGCTGGTTACGTATATTTCGAGTCGAAAATCGATGCACTTTTACTACTCTAAAAGGGGATGACAAATACAAAATAAACATAAGCGCGCGCGCACACACACAAACAACACACACACACACACACACACACACACGCACGCACGCACGCACACACACACACGCACACACACACACACACACACACACACACATACACACACACACATACACATACACAAATATATACATCTATAGAAAAACACTTACGTTGTAAAATTGATACAATCCACATTTCGTTCTTAATATAAAAATTACTAAAAATTATATTTTATCTAGATGATTTCATTATTTATTTTGGATATAGGCATGGATAACTTATTTTTTAAGTATATAAGTATATAGACAAGATAAAAGATAAATATATACATATCAAAATAATTTATTTAGATACATTTATATAGATAAAACCATTGTCGGCCCATGACCATTAGATCTCGAACGCATACGAAAAAAAACGGGGCCCCTGGTCGAATTTATATCGAAGGACCTTTATTTCTAAAGATTTATAAATGATCGTAATAATCATTGTAATTGATATATTTTATAATCAATCTGTTATAGTTTTAATTATTGTCGGTCTAAAGTGAACTAAAAAAATAAATAAAAAATAATCAATTGTACAGTTTGTTATCATTAAAAGAAATATTAAGTTGTATATTACAAGGTATTATTTATATTATTTATATAACATAAATTAATATTAATATAATATACTATTTAGTTAACTTAATTGTTTGTGTATTTTAAAAAAGGTACCATCAAAAATTATAATATTTTGCACTATTTAGTAGTTTAACATAAATTGTGTGGCTGCGTTACTTCTGTGAGTTATATACATAGGCATGTGCAGAATTTTAAGTCAGTTAAAAGAGAACATTAATAAACATTAACAATTACATTACTAACCGGCCTATTTTTTTCCCTATGGATCCATGGATTATTTTTTTTTCATGAAAAATCCATAATCAATCAGTTACAAATATCATTATTTAGTTTAAAAAAATTATAAGTTAAAGTGCATAGAGAATATTTATAACTAATGCCAATATTTTTATTTTTTCATTAATTACGAACTATAAGTACAATTTTTTCTTGTACTTTTTTATAACAACCTTTGCGTTGGATACAATTTAAAATTAAAATTAGTTTATACTCGTTTGTGTTTGATATATTTATATTATTAACAAACAATGTACATAAATTTGATATAGTAAAGTTAAAAATCATAAAAACTGCACTTTACTTAATGCTTATATTATTCTCAAAAAAATACTTCGGAGAAGTAAAAAAGACTTTCTGTGCGTAAGTTGAAGCGATTTGGACAAATGATGGAATTTTAATGTTAACAAATAAGTGAAATCAGTCTCAAAATTATTTGCCAAAAAGCCCCATGGTTGAAAAAGTAGAATTTGGAGCTTAATAAAGAAAATAAATTAATACCCAAATTCTGTGCCTTAACTTATAAAAAAAAAAAATTCACAAAAATTTCAAGTTGTTCAACTGTACAAACATTGAAAATAAAATTAGCACAGAACAGCGTAAATTAATGATAATAAATCGGAGTTTACAAGTTAATTAACAAAAAATTCTACAGATGAAGTTAAAAATGGGTTTTTTTTAAAATTATTTTTTAATATAAATATATAATATATAATAATGTAGGGGTATAATATAATATGAATAATTTATGTATAATTAAATAAATATAATGATAAAATTTTTAATGATGTAGGGATATAATATAATATGAATAATTTATGTTTAATTAAATAAATATAGACAATGATATAATAAAATCTAAAATTCCCGGCGTATAGTATAATATGTATATACATACATATTTAGATATATAGCGTGTGGTGCGCCGCGAGTACCTGTTGATGTTATTGCTATTATTAGAAATGTTATTGACACAATGCCGGAAAGTACCCAAGTACGATCCACGGAGCGAACGAAAAATGAGAATCATAAAATTTCAGTTTTTAGCTGTATCTCTCTCGCACTTTGCATACAACCAACGCGTGCGAGTGAGAGGTCCGAGTCTTCTTTTTCTTCTTTTTCTGCCTCGCTTTCCTCCCAACTATTTGGGGTCGGCCACCCTTGTCCTACACCTCCACTTCACTCGGTCAATCACACCTCTGCACACACCGACAGCCCTCATGTCATTCTCCATAGTCTCCAACCATCTCTTTTTTGGTCTTCCTCTTCCTCTTTTCATTTCAACGTCCATCTTCATAACCACTCTTACTGCATTCGTTTCCTCTCGCTTCATCACATGCCCAAACCATCTCAGCCTATTTTCTCTCATCTTGTCCACAATTGGCGCTACACCAACAATAATTTTATCACTTTTCCTTCCTACGTCGACTACCTTAATTTTCATCTTATCATCCAATATTACTCCAACGCCATTCCTAGTACTAGTCCTACCTGAATATATTACCTTATAGCCCTCTCCTATTTCTTTTGCTTTATCTCCTTTCCATTTAGTTTCCTGTACACAACAAATATTAACTTTCCTTCTCTTCAATACATCTGCTAATTCTCTACTTCTGCCTGTCAACGTTCCAACATTCCACGTGCCTATTCTCACTTTAAATCTATCCCTCATACCTAGACTCAGATTGAACCTGGGGCGCAATGGTGATGTCCCAACACCGTTGACATTATCCGTGTTGGGTAGATCTGCTCACATATCTGGTAGAACAGCTACCACACTGGCTGTCCGGGTGGTATCACACACTTCAACATCCAGGTCTCCTCCTCCTCTAGATATAATATTTCCTCTCACTTGTTGTCTCCGCGTACATCCGAGATGGGACAAACCGCCTAAGTATCGATAAGGACTCCTCATTCTATTTGACCTAATTTTACACTGGCTGTCGACCTGACGCAACCCTATTAGTCGCCTCTTACTACTGGCTGGGGAAACCGTGAAAGTATTCTGACACCCCTTTCCACAGGGTTGAAAAGACCCACAAGTGCCAAGTTCCGAGTGCCAACACAAAACTTAATGTATAATAGTCTCGCTATCGGGTCGGGTCTGGTCGATTTTCGTGTTTATTACGCACAGAAAGGAGTCTCTAGCGAGACTCTTCGATAACAAAAACTTTTCAACAACAACAGAACAATATTAAACAACGTTAAATTATCTATAAAGTATACATGTAAAAAATTCAAAGTATATAACGCGGTATTGAATAAAATTACTAGAACAGTTCGTGTTCAACCGCCGCCTGTGCAACACGTGTGTTAATCTTTGATCACGTTTTATAGTTTTCGATAGCACGCTAGTTTATCAACGTCTAACAGGTAATATGATTTAATTATTATATTACCTATCACCGGGTTATTTAAAAAAAATATATTAATATTTTTTTATGCCCAAAAAACATAACCAATCGTTCATTTCTATTAATACTAAGCAAATAAAAATGAACCCTATACCAAAAAATACTTTCCCAATTACGCCAACTCAATCATCTCCAAACAATCCAAAATTAAACATTAAATCATCGAGTCCTCAGTCGGGCACAGCTAATAATTCCTCACCACGCGTCGTTATCAAGACCACTCCACCTCTCACCGTTTCTACTGCACTTCGTATCAACAACACGCAAGTATCAACCACTATCGCTAATCACTCTGTTTATGATACCTCTACCATTTCTCATACACAGATATCACATTCAACTAGGCCCATACCAAATTATACAGATAACAACATAAATTTTGCATCTGCCACCCCTATGAAAAAGACTTCAATCCGGGAACAGGCAATAATTTTTAATTCTATTGATGGTATACCTCAAAAAGAATGTATATTAACAATCGGAAAAATAGTCCTACCTAAAAACATAACATTTGTCTCGAGAATATCAACAATCGTTTTTGTATATTTCTAACCAGTAAACAAATATTAGATAACCTAATTCAAGCAACTCAATCTATAAACATTAATGACCAGACAATACAAATTCGAAGATTTATACACCCATCTAAAAGAGTCATTATCTTCAATGTATGCCCGTCCATACCAAACCAAGCAATCGCAGACGCCTTAAAAAATATAGGTATAACTCCCTATCCCAAATTAACCACCTCAAAGCTGGTATAAACGTAAAAGGATATGAACATATAAAGAACTTCCGCCGTCAAATGTTTCTCAAACATGAAGATATTCCTAAACTTCCGAGCTCATTATTAATTAATATTCATGAAAATCAATTTAGAATATTCTTCACCGATGACAAAATAACCGGTTTTCTTTGTAAATTCGTCGGACACACAACATCCAACTGCATTAAAAACATTGAAAATACACTGGAAAATGATGACCCACTCACTATAAGTGAAACAAACACACCCGAACAAACCGTCGTAGATCAAATCAAAAAATTTCCCCCTCCAACAACTCCTAACGTAGAGTTACAGTTAGACCAATCAACTACAGATTGGTCCAAAGAAATCGAACTTCCTTCACCAACTTAGAACACTTTCAATGAAATTCTCAATTTTTCACCAATCGAAACACATAAAAGACCTCTTTCCGATTCTTCGTCATTAAAACCCCCCATTTCACCGAATATTTTAACTTCACCTACAATTACTCTAAACAAAAAAAAAGTCATAAAGAAAATCAAAGTACGATCGTGTTCTAATTCAGCAAATAGACAAGAAAAAAACCCTGATGAAGAACTTAAATTAGTTGCGGAGTTTTTCATGACCAATGAGTCCCTACCCATTGCATTCCTTCAATTCAAATACATCCTCAATAACTTCAAAAACAAATCATTGAATATTTACTCTTTGACTGAAGATGTAAAAATCGGTATATCACTAATGAACTTGTTAGACCAAATTCGTAAAATAGCAAATGACAGATCCTCAAAACCCGTCTAACAAAGTTGTCAAATCTTCTTTTCCAAGCACTATCTCCCCAATAAAACACATATCCAAGCAAAACTCTCAAAAAAAAAAAAAAACCAAACACATACTCAACAATTGCATCAACTCTCATTCAATTATCTTTAACTTTTTTTTTAATTTTAATTTTAATCGTGGAATCCATCATTCAATGGAATATAAATGGCCTTCAAAAACAATTCACAGACATCCATTGTGTCAAATCTTTCATTAAACCTATTGCTTTTTTTTCCAAGAAACAAACCTAAAACCCAACACTACCTTTGCAATACGCGGATTCAATGGCTTTTTCAAAAATCGACAAATAAACCTCCGAGCAAGTGGAGGCGTTGCCATTTACGTTAATAACCTCATTGAATAAAGTAGATACGCAACTAAACAGTGTTATGAGAACAATTAGTGGAACTGTAAAATCTACACCACTCCAATGGCTACCGGTACTGGCAAACATTAAACCACCAATCATTCGAAGAAAAGAAGCACTTGTAAAAACTGTTCAGAAAGCTGAAGACCTAAAACGATCACTACTATATCAGATGATACTCCAAATTCCGGAAAAAAGATTAAAATCAAGGAGTCCACCTATTGAAACTGCCAGGGAACTGATCAGTTCAAAATACAATAGTGCTGAAGATTGGCGCCAAGAATGGGCTAACTTCTCCGCACCAAATCAGAAGCTAGTACCTGACCCCAATGAAGGAGTTCTAGGTATGAATCTCCCTCGAAGCACCTGGTCTACATTAAACAGACTTCGAACAGGTCATGGCCGAAGCGGTGCTCTTCTACACAAATGGGGGTTCCAAGACAACCCAGTCTGTGACTGTGGCAACGGAGATCAAACCATGAATCACATAGTGAAGGAGTGCCAGGGAAGAAAATTCAATCAAGGGTTTGAAGGCATACATGCGATAACTCCGGAAGCAATTAATTGGATTTCAAATCTCGATATAAGCTTATAAATATCTTAAGGACTCTTATACCCTATCTTTTCGACTCTCTTAATCCCATTATTTTTGATTATGATTCTATTTAAGTTAAACAACTATTTATATTTTATATCTTATGTACCTATCAGTTACTAATACTATTGCTTGTAATTTTATGATTTGTTATGATATTGTTTAAAAGTTGATTTGTGTAAAGCCATACGAAATAAATAAATAAACCTCATTGAAAGTAAAGAAGTCCCTATTCAATCACCCCATGAAGTTATAACAGTTTCTATACTGCTTAAAAACTCTATTTGTATTTGTAACATTTATTTACCACACAGTGCCAAGTTATTACTTAACGACCTAAACAACATAATCAAACAATTACCCAAACCATTTCTTTTCTTAGGCGACTTTAATAGCTACAACCCTATTTGGGGATCAAACTACACCGATGTCAGAGGGAAAATTGTAGAAAATTTTCTTGACAACGATCAAATCATTTTCCTAAACACCGGAGAACCTACTAGACATAATGTATCAAATAACTCCCTCTCAGCAATCGATTTATCAATAACTAGCACCACTTTCGCACCAAAAACTAAATGGAAAGTTTTCATTGACTATAATAACAGTGATCACTGGCCGATATCTATACAATTACTCGAACAATCTCCCCTTATACCTTTCTCACCCAAATGGAACACCAAAAAACCTAACTGGGCCCTATACAGTGACATTTTAAGCCAATTTACCATGGAAAATCCAATAAAAATAGAATCTATCATCAATCAAACCTCAATCAACTCTATAACCGAAAACTTTACAGACCTCATTTTAGAGGTCGCTTCTAAGGCAATCGGCAAAACTAACAATAATACCAAGAGAAAACTAGTCCCTTAGTGGATCCACGAATGTAATGAGTCGATAAAGTCATACAAAAAATGTCTCAACAAATTCAAAAAATCCAAATCCACACTCGATCGTATCCAACTTAAAAAAGCCAGGGCATACTCCAGATATATCACTAAAAAAAGTAAAACAGAATCATGGAAAAATATACAAATTCTATCATTATCAACACCTCCTCGACCGAAATCTGGAATAAAATTAAAGCAATCAAAGGTATCCCATACAATCGCCTACCCCCGGTACTCCAGCATAACAATACTTCTCTCTCAGCATCATCGGACATAACCGAAGCCTTTGCGGAAGTATTCCAAAAAAATAGCAGTGACTCAAACTATGATCCCGTTTTTGCCACTCTCAAAAAAATTATCAAAATAATATCTTCAATGAACTAGAGCTTGACCCTCACCCCCATAAAAATCTCTTAAACATGCCCTTTTACATCTCCGAAATGTTGGATGGTATGTCAAACTGCAATAGCAAAAGCCCTGGACCATACGATATCCCATACTGTTTCATTAAAGACCTCCCTAGTAATAGTGTAAGCCAACTTCTCCGAATATACAACCTTATTTGGGAAAAAGGCTTTTACCCAAATTTATGGCGCAATGCGATAATCATACCCATTCCCAAACCAGGAAAAAACAGGTTCAACCTATCCAATTACAAACATATCTCTCATAAGCACACTAAGTAAACTCTTGAAAAAAATGGTTAACAAACGGCTAATCTGGCATCTTGAAGTATCTATACTCCTACCAAACAATCACTGTGGTTTTAGGCGAAACCATTCAACTTTAGATCACCATGCAAGCTTACACACAGACATTTGTAATGCAATAAATACCAAAAAACACCTTATTCTTATAGCACTCGACTTAGAAAAAGCTTACGATATGGTGTGACGAAACACAATACTTCAAATTATCAAAAAATGGGGCATAACTGGAAAAATCTTCACGTTTCTCAAAAATTTTCTCACAAACCGCACAATACAAGTAATAGCTCACAACTATCTCTCCAACGTATATTCCACTGAAAATGAACTTCCCAAGGATCGGTCCTTAGTGTAACCTTGTTTCCTATAGCTATACACGACATCTTCCACCAAATTCAAAAACCCATTAAACAGCTAATTTTCGCCAATTATTGCTACATCTACTGCAAGGGAAATAACATTAGTACCACTCTGGAAATTCTCAATAACGCACTACACTCCCTACAAGAATGGCCTAATAAATCAGAATTCATTTTTTCCCCCTCCAAAAGTAAATGCATAAAATATAACCTCAACTCAAACATCATCCAGAAACTCTACCTTAATGACATCCAAATTTCGTTTCACAACTCAATCCGTATACACGGAATGATATTTGACTGCAAACTAAACTGGATAGTGCATTTAAAACATCTAAAAACCACATGTAAGGCTAAAATGAATATTATAAGAATTCTCGCCCATCATACATGGGGAGCAGACCAAACGTTCTTGCTCAACATTTACAAATCATTAATTTTATCCCAAATTTATAATACAGCCAAGTCTAGACATCTTAGAACCTTAGACCCTATTCACCACGAGGGAATACGCCTCTCTATTGGTGCATTCAGGACAAGCCCCACGGTAAGTATTTTATGCTGTGCGGGAGAAATGCCTCTCCAATTCATAAGAAACAAAAACACGCTTTTATTCTGTATAAAAAGAAAAACTACCCCTGAACATATGGGCCATACAACTCTTTTTAAAAATAAAACCCCAATCATCAACCTCAACGTCACGAAAAAACTTACTACAACACAAGACATCTACTCCAACTTATGCATTAAAATGAATATTGACACCTCGGTTGAAGAAAAATCATCTTCCAAAAAATTCCTCCATGGATATGGAACCTAAACCTATAACGGAATTAATCACACTCAACAAACAAGAAACTAACCACAAAATAATAATATCTTCTTTTTATGAAATTATCCAAAACAGATTCCCTACTCACACTCAAATCTTCATTGATGCTTCAAAATCTGAGCATGGAGTTGGTTTCTCAATTGTTCACGACCAAACGATCATTCAACACAAGCTCCCTGCAATAACAAACATACTTACCGCTGAAAACTTTGCAATTCTTGAAGCAATTAAATTAGCAAACTCTCTTCAAACAAATAACTTTTTGATTATTAGTGATTCCTTCAGCGTATTAAAAGCTCTTAAAAACCCGTGGCCCAAAAATGAAATTACCCAAATAACTCAGTCGGAACTATTAAACACAAAAAAAAACATAGACTTCTTATGGGTACCTTCTCATATAGGCATTAAAGGAAACGATATAGCCAACGAAGCAGCTTCCCTAAATAGTAAAAATTTACTTCTAAATTTGTTTCTGATAACGAATTATATGAAAGTCTTCAAAGTACTTCAGATTTAATTGATCACGGTGGGTGCGATCGAATGGTTAAGGAACTTTCCATAAAATATAAAATATAAATCGTACTGAAATCGAATTGTTTTTACAATTATGTGAACCATTCTAGAAAAAGCAAAAAGGCATTAAGAAAGGAATTGTTGTCAAGCCTCTTATTTTTTCTGAATTCAATTCGCGTTGCCAAATAGATTTGATTGATTTTCAATTACATAAAGGCGGTATATATAAATTCATTATGGTTTACCAGGAACATCTGACAAAGTTTATACGAGTAGTATAAAAGCCTTTAGAATTTAAACGTGTGGAAGAAGTGGTACATAATCTCATTGATATTAATAAAACTCTTAGGTTAATAAAAAAAAATGTAAATATTCCATTTAATTTGAATTTTACTTAAATTGAATATTATATTATATAATTTAAACTTTACTTTTATAAAATGCAAATACTATTCACTCACTAATTAATCTACTACCAGACAAAACTACTATACCAATTAATTTGCAATTTTGAAGGAATGTACTTAATACTATGTGTGTGAAAAAAAGAAAACCATATCCACGAGAGGACGACCGTAATCTGCCCCATCGATACATGTTCCTGAACTTGGCCCACCCACATACCAATAAGTTTAAAAATCTATATCAACAATTGGCAAATAAATTTTCAGAATTAGCGAATTATCATTTTTTTTTTTTAAATCAATTTATGTTTGGATAGGCCAAGTTAATATAGCCCATCTATTTTGTATTATCAATAAAAAATTGCATGTCTAAAGTTAGCAAATCGTTAGTAAATTATAGAAAATTGATTTCAAAATTAGGAAATCATTGCATTCTACCTAAAAAACGTGTTTGATATGGGTGGGCCAAGTTCAATCTTCTAATAAATTCTATGCACCGTGCAAATGGAAAATCAACGACAATGAGTGTTTACATCCGGTGTGACTTTACCATCCAAAAATCCTATAAAATTTAAATTGTACTTATTTTTACGAATTTCATGAATATCGATTCAGACATTTTTACATTAGGTAAAGTGTTTTGATTCCGATATTTTTCTCATATTATATATTGTTTGTTTTTAAATTAACTGAGACATATTGTATTAACTAACACTATAACTGTACATTGATTAAATATTTTCTCTCTAAATGATGATTGGACAATATAAAATGATAACAACACAAGCTGTTTGTAACCAAATATTGGTACAATATATATTTTTCAATAAAATAATGTTATCTATCTGGATGTCTAAATTTAAAAACGTAGCTTTTGACCGTGCTGTATGGAGTAAGTATACTTAAAACTCGCCTGTTGTTCCAATATTTGGTTACAATTAGCAAGTATTCTATATCAGTTTAAATCAGCCAACAATCCTTTAGAGAGAAAATCTTTAATAAATGTACAATTATTGTAATTTTTAATACAATATAACATAGTTAATTTTAAGCTGGGTCCACACGCTACGGTAAATCGTAACGATGCGATTGACAATTTATTGTCATTTTTATTGTTCAAATCAATCAAATGTGTGATACTGTTTACACGAAGCAATTTCTTGTCCAATATTCTTTGTCAACCACGATTTACTCAGACCTCCGTTTTCCATCAGCACAACCATCTCCGTGAACAGTCAATGCAAACTAAATTAAACCGTAGCGATAAATGGTTGCTACATGTTTACGCATTCCGACTTACCGTTACGATTCGCACAAATCGATGCCGGCTGGCATCAGTCATCCGATCCAATTCCAATTCCAATAAATCTCTACAATGTCCTATTTACACGCAATGATAAATCGAAACAATTGCTAGCATTTATCGTAGCGTGTAAACTTGGCATACTATACATTGTACGAGAAAAATCTCTAAATCAAAACTCTTTGCTTAATGTAAAAACGTGTAAATTGATATTCATGAAATTTGTCAAAATAAGTACATTTTAAATTGTATGTATAGGTAATTTGAATGGTAAGGTCACACCAGATTTAACAATCATTGTCGTTGACATTGTCATTCCATTGTCATTACTCGATAGTTACGCTGACGATCGGTTTCCGATATATATGGTTTGTTTTATGGAGAGGAGTCGATGCGCAGTGACGAACAAGTTTTTACTGTCACTCTCTCGTGTACCGGAGTATAGATATACCAAGAAAGAATTTTTCAAAAATCGTATTTTTAAATGCCAAAATAGTTTTAGACTTAATGTAAACATTTTATGTTGCCCAAAAAATATTTTACTCTGTGTAATATGATAATTTCGTAGTTTGAGATATAGGATCTGTAAATTTAGAATACATACATGGGAATAAATTTATAATAATTGCAAACTGGTACCTATTTGTAATTTGCTGATTGATTTGTATCATTCATCTATGAATTACGATTTTTTGGTTTACCAATTTTTCTTCAAATACCACTTTGTTATACTATTTATCGTAATTTTATAATATCATAATTTGCAGAATGTAGAAAGTTTGAGGTAAATCGAACAATGAATCGTCGGTAGCTGCCTGAAATTGGTTTAGTTTGGGGTTGTTTGAGGTACTAAAATCAATTTGCCAATCTCAAACATCAATTTACAAGTATTCACAAACAACGGGGAGTAAATCGCGGTTATCTATTCTTAAAAATAATTTTAAAACGAATTATATATAAATCATTTTATAATAAATGTGTATAATGAGATGTAGATATACCTAGAGTTAAAATATATTTAAATTTTTTGCTAATTTTAGGTTTATTATACTTCGATATTCTTGTCTATTATATATTTGTTTATGAATGAAACAATTGAAGCTTTTCCTTATTGGCTTAAAGAATAATAGATACATGCATTTTAGAAAAAATAAAAATTTTCATTGATTGAGTTTTCAAGTAATGATAGTTGTAATGATAGTTGTAATGATAGTAGTAATGATAGCAATTCATAGTAGTAAGAAAAAAATAAAAAAAAATTGTTTAAATGTTTACGTTTTTCACATTTTTAATGCAAATTCAACAATGAACCTACTTCTCGTTGATATTTTTATGTAATATTTGTATTTATTTTCATAAATGTTCTAAGTGTCTGTATTGAATTACAATAAACAGTTACATTTTACGGACAAATGATCTTTGTAACGAAATTAACGTGTCATTAGGAATACCTCATGGACATAATTGATTAAAGCCTTAAAAGTTCTTCGAAAGTTGAAGGGCGCACAATATTTTTTTAGCAGCCATATGAACAAAAAAAATGTATAGGTGTGAAGTTTAGCGATTGGATTGGCCATTTTTTTATCAACCTTCTAGTAAATTATTATTTTACCAATCACGATATTTACACATGAAGTGACTCATATATTTGCTATGTATTTGAAACTATGAACTGTGTAATTGAAAATTGATCAATCGACATTTTTTTTAAATATCATAATTACACACCAGGGTTTTTATTGAAAGGGGAGGGGAGGAAAGAGGAACATGTCCTCCCTGGCTTTTGTGTTGTGGTATTAGTGGGCAGAACAGAATAAAATAGCAACAAAATTAACTTAAATATATTCCAATTCTAAGCATACCGATACCTCATCGTATGTACCATTATATATGTGTAACACGTTTTAAAATTTTTCCGAAGAATAGGTTACCGCGTCTTATCTCAAGTTATCTGCGAACAATTATAAATCGGTGTTTGGTAAATTGATTTTCGTACCTGGTACACCCTTAAGCTAAGTGAATTTCAAGCAGCTATCGATGTTTCTCTGTTCGACTTATTTCAAACTGTCTGTGTTTTATAAATTACGATATTACGGAACGGCGTTAAACGGTCGGTGTTTGGACGAGAATTGGTAAACCAAAAAATCGTATTCATAGACGAGAGATACAAATAGCAAATCGCAAATACCAATTTGAAATTATTTTGAATTTGTTTTCGTTGATTTATTCTAAACCAATAGACGTACGTCTCAACCTGAAAAATCAACACACACGTTCCGCAGCAATAAAATGTTCCTCGGACAAACTAAAAAACCGAAAAATGTCTACAGTCCGGAGCACGAAAAATGAGCATCGACACCCGTCGTCCATATCCACCGTTGTAGCCATAGGTTCTCAACATCGAACTGTCTGCAGCCGTTGCCTGTGTTCGTGAGCACGAACAATCCGGACTGGCCCGCACCTTTGCACCCGGGTGGCACAGCTTTTGGTCGAACGATTTGATAACCATTTCAGAAAAACAGTCGCTTGACGCATGACGAGCAGCGCGTTCGTTTTTCGTGCTCCCGACTGCTGACCATATTTTTGCCGTTAAAAATGCCATTTTTGGAAAAAAAATGATTTTTTAGTGCGCCTATGTCTACGAGAGAGAAAGGCCGTAAAAAGTTGTTTGTTGTCGCGCATCGGCTCCCGACCGTAAACCAAACCATGTCTCCATCGGAAACCGGTCGTCAGTGTAAGCACGTAGCCGCCGACCAATGACAATGAAACTATGGAGAGAGAAAATCTGGATGGCGATGCTCGCGACCGTCAGTACCACTGACGTGCGGATATCATTCGTTCATTCGTGGGTGGATATGATTTTTTTTTTCATACGCCTAGTAATTGGTTCATTAATCCTTCGAAATTTCAAATGATCGGTGTAGTAGTTTTGTTTGTTGGCAGATTAATCAGCGAGTCAGTAGTTTTTCATTTTACACTTAATTCGTGTATAATCTATAGATGATTTAACGTTGTTTGATATTGTTTTGTTGTTTGCGAAAAATGTTATGTAATTATATAAGTATTAAGTGAAGTGCAGTTTTATGATTTTACGGTGCCATGGCTAAGTGTCCAACACCGAGTATCTTGATTGCGACCGAAAGGCTTGTTGATCTAGATATCTGTCGAAGGATCTTCTGGGATATTCCACGCCAATGTATTTTGAATTGACTGAAAGATTAAATTTCAACCAGGAATGTCATAGATGTTTCATTAATTTTATTTTTTTTATAAAATATATAATAATATATTAGAAAATGTGACATATTTAACTAACACTAACTTCTCTAAGTTTTATCGGTCGCTTGTTTTTCACCCTGTTTTTCATACTTCTCTCTTCGATAATGTTTATAATCTCTAGTTCAACAATTACTCCAGCAATGATGACGTAAATAATTATTTCTATACATAGTTCCAATAACAACTTCACGAGTCCTACAGCTCGAGGACTATTTACAAACATCGTCCATGCTATGAATGGTGCAATGATTACCTAATTGAAATGTGTGAACAAATGTTTTGTTAATTACATTTTACCACAAGAATTCAATATCACATGAATTACGCATATAATGAAATTATATGTTTAAATAATTTGAGTATAAAAATTAATAATTCTGTGCATTTATTAATTTACGGTTTATTATGTGACAGGGACTTAAGAATTAACTGATTTAAAAATGTACGTATTTTTGGTACAAATATAAACAAAACACACAGATCACGGGTTAGGTTTATTAGTTTACTAATATTTTAGTGACTATTACTGAACCACACATCTTACGTAATAATATATAATACCTACGTATTTTATTATAAATTACGTTTTTTCGATATTATATATGTATAAATATTTATCAAAACAAAAGAATACTTACCAATTTTATGATTCTGAGTAAAAAAATCAAGGCCATCTTGATTAATTATCGGGAAATTTTATAACAAAAATAATAAATTAAAATTACTATCAAAAATGTAGACTAATGGAAACGCTGTTATACTGTAACTATGTTACCTAGTTAAAGTGTAAATTGGTTTATAAGCGAATGGTTTTAATGTATTTAGCCGGTAAATTATTTAATTTAAAACTATTCATTGTTCATAATAATTATTATTTAATAAATATTTCAAAAAAATTACGAATGTGGAAAAACTTGGTTATGTCCTTATCGATCTTATTTTATTTGTTTAGATATCTTCATTGAACACAAGGAAAAATATTTTTCGGTACGTTTATGAAATTGATTATGGTACAAATTCGAGCATTAATTGACATTTTTTCTTAAGATTTGGATAAACTAATACTTCAAAATCATGTTACTAGCCAAA
Source organism: Sipha maydis (assembly GCA_034509805.1). Taxonomy (NCBI): domain Eukaryota; kingdom Metazoa; phylum Arthropoda; class Insecta; order Hemiptera; family Aphididae; genus Sipha; species Sipha maydis. Next base: position 87,870 of record JASXSY010000311.1, read on the forward strand.
AATTATTTCCAACTCTCAATTTAGCTTCAAATGTCGTTCCTTAACTATTAACTAAATTAATATTTATAGACTCATCGTTACAATTTTTGTCGAATTAATTTACTTTAAGGTGTTTTCTCATCCAACCACATATATTTTAGGTCCATTTCCGATTAGCAAAATATCCTTACCAAAACTCATATCACAAATAATATATTATTGGAAAACCTATTAAAATACTTGAACGCTATTTGTGCCGTTACATATTAATCATTCATTCAATAAAAATTGTAAAATCATCGTTAAGTGTTGTTAATGGTCGGCTTCTTTCTCACACCATTCATGTTATCACTGTTATTAGACTCGTATACACTTCTTGTATAATTGTAGATATTAAATATTTGTATAATAATTTATAACACTTGTAAAAAAAAAAAGAACCGGATGGGCCTCGCTCTGCTGTACACTTGGGGGTGGAGTGCGACTCTTCATAGGATAGGTCATTATAATGGATTTGTTAAATTTGAATTCAATGATAGGTATCATTGTATACGAAAAACGATTCTGAACGGAGATGATATGTTAGTCTAGAATATAATACAATGTTGTTTATAAATATTATATAAGTATATTTTATTTTTAAACGAAAAATTTAGAAAAACCGAAAATTTAAATTGTCTATGAATAAGTCAAAATATGTCAAAATACTTTGAAATTTTAACCATGTATAGAAAACATCAATATAAAGATTTAATGATAATTTCAAGTTGTTGCGGTTTTCGTTTTTGAGTTAGGGCATTTTAAAAAAACCGATATCATTTGTCAGTCTAGAATATTATACATTATATTATATTTTACATGTAATTTTATGTCAATATTCGCTGTTCAAACGCTTATAAAAAAAAATTGTGCCTACGGATTTTAATAATTATTGAATGACTTTAAGAACTACTTCTGTGGAATCTTCTATTAAATTTTCAAGTATTTTGTACGAGCCAAATTTTTTTTATCACCGATTATAAAAAAAAAATGTAAAAATATCGAATATTTTAAATGCCTATAAGTGGCTTAAAAATCAATATAATATTTTGAAAAAAATATGACATAAAGGAAATACCAATCTTAACAGCTGGTAGAAATTTCAAAAATCTGCGACTTATACTTTTTGAATTATAAAAAATATTTAAAATCGTTTGAGAATAAATCGCTATTTTATGCAATTTCGTAAATATTTAAATTTCAAACAGTCACAAAATTTTTTCCTCTAATTCCGGTAGAAATTTTTTTAAAGATTTTTGAAGAGTAGCTTATAGATAATCTAGTGTTAAAATTTTGAACCTTAAGTATGAACAGAAAAAATTTTATGAATTTTTATCTACAAAATAACTTGCAAATTATCGTGATTTTTACATATTTCGTATAGATTGGAACTTTGAGCACTTATAAAAAAAAATTGTGACCTACGATTTTAGATTTTTTTTTATCAGTTAAGAAAAAACTTATAAGAAACCTTGTATTAAATTTTCAAGATTTTCTGGGCAGCCAAAAAAATTTTATCGTTATTTAAAAAAAAAATACTTAAAAAAATTGAAAATTTCAATTGTCTATAAATAGCTTAATAAAAGTCAAAATACTTTGAAAATTTAATGGTGTATAGAGAACGCTAATCTAAACATTTGGTGAAAATTTCAAGTATTTACATTGATTAGTTTTTGAGTTATAGCAAAATAAAAAATTTGATTATGTCGAAAACTGGTTTTGCGTAAAAACTTCCGTTTTTCTCAAATTTTTTTATGGTTTTTCCCGTCGCATTTAAAAAATATTGGAAATTTTTTACTTTTGACCCCCCAAAGTACCAAATAGATTCACTTTCCTTTCAGAAAAGTTGCTACATAAGGCAATCGAAGCATTTTTACTGCCCCAAATCGTGTCGACAGACACAAAAAAAAAAAAAAAAAAAAATAAAAAAAAAAAAGAACCGGATGGGCCTCGCTCTGCTGTACAGTTAGGGGTGGAGTGCACCTCGCTTATAGGATAGGTCATTATTATAATGGATTTGTTAAATTTGAATGCAATGATAGATATCATTGTATACGAATAACGATTCTGAACGGAGTTCATATGTTAGTCTAGAATATAATACAATGTTATTTATAAATATTATATAAGTATATTTTATTTTTAAACGAAAAATTTAGAAAAACCGAAAATTTAAATTGTCTATAAATAAGTCAAAATATGTCAAAATACTTTGAAATTTTAACCATGTATAGAAAACGTCAATATAAAGATTTAATGATAATTTCAAGTTGTTGCGGTTTTTCGTTTTTGAGTTAGGGCATTTTAAAAAAACCGATATCATTTGTCAGTCTAGAACATTCTACATTATATTATATTTTACATGTAATTTTATGTCAATATTCGATGTTCAAACGCTTATAAAAAAAAATTGTGCCTATGGATTTTAATAATTTTTGAATGACATTAAGAACTACTTCTGTGGAATCTTCGATTAAATTTTCAAGTATTTTGTAGAAGCCAAATTTTTTTTATCACCGATTATAAAAATAAAATGTAAAAAAATCGAATATTTTAAATGACTATAAGTGGCTTAAAAATCAATATAATATTTTGAAAAAAATATTGCATAAAAGAAATACCAATCTTAACAGCTGGTAGAAATTTCAAAAATCTGCGACTTATACTTTTTGAATTATAACAAATATTTAAAATCGTCTGAGAATAAATCGCTATTTTATGCAATTTCGTAAATATTTAAATTTCAAACAGTCATACAATTTTTTCCTCTTAGTCCGGTAAAAATTTTTTTAAATATTTTTGTAGAGTAACTTATAGATAACCTAGTGTTAAAATTTTGAACCTTAAGTATGAACAGAAAAAATTCTATGAATTTTTATCTACAAAATAACTTGCAAATTATCGTGATTTTTACACATTTTATACGAATTTGAGCTTTAAGGGTATATAAAAAAAATTTGAGTAAACCGATCACCGATATTTTTTAGTTACGATAAGTTTAACTTATTATAAACCTAGTATAAAATTTTCAAGAGTTTTCGCTCAATCAATTAAATTTTATAGATGTTTAAAAACAAAAATTTAACAAAAATCGAAAATTTAAATTGTCTATAAATAAGTCAAAATATGTCAAAATACTTTGAAATCTTAACCATGTATAGAGAACGTCAATATAAAGATTTGGTGAAAATTTCAAGTTGTTGCGGTTTTTCATTTTTGAGTTAGAGCATTTTAAAAAAAAATTAATATCTTTGTCAGTCTAGAATATTATACAGTATATTATATTTTACATGTAATTTTTTGTCAATATTCGCTATTCAAACGATTATAAAAAAAAATTGTGCCTATGGATTTTAATAATTTTTGAATGACTTTAAGAACTACTTCTGTGGAATCTTCTATTAAATTTTCAAGTATTTTGTACGAGCCAAATTTTTTTTATCACCGATTATAAAAAAAAAATGTAAAAAAATCGAATATTTTAAATGCCTATAACTGGCTTAAAAATCAATATAATAGTTTGAAAAAAATATGACATAAAGGAAATACCAATCTTAACAGCTGGTAGAAATTTCAAAAATCTGCGACTTATACTTTTTGAATTATAAAAAATATTTAAAATCGTTTGAGAATAAATCGCTATTTTATGCAATTTCGTAAATATTTTAATTTCAAACAGTCATAAAATTTTTTCCTCTAATTCCGGTAGAAATTTTTTTAAAGATTTTTGAAGAGTAGCTTATACATAACCTCGTGTTAAAATTTTGAACCTTAAGTATGAACAGAAAAAATTTTATGAATTTTTAACTACAAAAAAACTTGCAAATTATCGTGATTTTTACATATTTCGTATAAATTGTAACTTTGAGCACTTATAAAAAAAAATTGTGACTTACGATTTTAGATTTTTTTTTATGAGTTAAGGAACAACTTATAAGAAACCTTGTATTAAATTTTCAAGATTTTCTAGGCAGCCAAAAAAATTTTATCGTTATTTAAAAAAAAAATACTTAAAAATATTGAAAATTTCAATTGTCTATAAATAGCTTAATAAAAGTCAAAATACTTTGAAAATTTAATGGTGTATAGAGAACGCTAATCTAAACATTTGGTGAAAATTTCAAGTATTTACATTGATTAGTTTTTGAGTTATAGCAAAATAAAAAATTTGATTATGTCAAAAACTGGTTTTGCGTAAAAACTCCCGTTTTTCCCAAATTTTTTTATGGTTTTTCCCGTCGCATTTAAAAAATATTGGAATATCCCAAAGTACCAAATAGATTCACTTTCCTTTCAGAAAAGTTGCTTCATAAGGCAATCGAAGCATTTTTACTGCCCCAAATCGTGTCGACAGACACAATAAAAAAAAAAAAAAAAAAAAACACACATCATTGTAAAATCAATACATTCTTCACTCCGTTCAGAATCTAAAAATGTAATGTTAATGATAAAATATAAATTATTCAAAAATAATACTATATCTGTATGAGTAAATTATCAATAATTTGATAATAATATAATGTTACTTGAGAATTATTAGTGCTACTATTAAATTGACTAAACATAATATTGTGAATCTATCTGATTATAATAAATTTAATAAATTATCTTTATATACCTACTTATATATAAAATATTATCTACATGAGTAGACTAACATAGGTAGGTACTTAATACGTAAATGTAAATACATATGTATACAGGGTGAAAACGTATTATTATAGTTTTTAGGGTTTATTTGGGGTATAACTCAGTTTAAACTATAGTTTTTACAGATTATTTGAGCACAAGTGAAGTAATGTAAATACTGATGTAACCCTCCTCAAACATTTTTAACTTTAAATTTTTAACTTTTGACCCCCCAAAGTACCAAATAGATTCACTTTCCTTTCAGAAAAGTTGCTACATAAGGCAATCGAAGCATTTTTACTGCCCCAAAACGTGTCGACAGACACAAAAAAAAAAAAAAAAAAAAAAAAAACACACATCATTGTAAAATCAATACATTCTTCACTCCGTTCAGAATCTAAAAAACACTCATCATTGTAAAATCAATACATTCTTCACTCCGTTCAGAATCTAAAAAAAATGTAAGAAGTTTTAAAACATACTTAATTCTAATTAATCTACACGATGGTCTTTTAAATATGCCATAGGCATTACTAAATGGACTACATGTCTATATGGTTTGTTACATTTCATCACTTTATCATGTTAAATACATAAGCTATTATTTTGTTCGAAAGCCGATTATTAACTTACGTATTACGTTCGTTTAGATTTTTGATAGTCTTATTTTAAATTATTTAAAGATCTTTAATAGTGTACGTAGATATTTCAATGATTTAAATCACGATTGAATACATTTTTTACCTTCACTTTTCTTTATTTATTTTAGATTCTGAACGGAGTGAAGAATGTATTGATTTTACAATGATGTGTGTTTTTTTTTTTTTTTTTTTTTTTTTTTTTGTGTCTGTCGACATGTTTTGGGGCAGTAAAAATGCTTCGATTGCCTTATGTAGCAACTTTTCTGAAAGGAAAGTGAATCTATTTGGTACTTTGGGGGGTCAAAAGTCAAAAATTTCCAATATTTTTTAAATGCGACGGGAAAAACCATAAAAAAATTTGAGAAAAACGGGAGTTTTTACGCAAAACCAGTTTTCGACATAATCAAATTTTTTATTTTGCTATAACTCAAAAACTAATCAATGTAAATACTTGAAATTTTCACCAAATGTTTAGATTAGCGTTCTCTATACACCATTAAATTTTCAAAGTATTTTGACTTTTATTAAGCTATTTATAGACAATTGAAATTTTCAATTTTTTTAAGTATTTTTTTTTTAAATAACGATAAAATTTTTTTGACTGTCCAGAAAATCTTGAAAATTTAATACAAGGTTTCTTATAAGTTGTTCCTTAACTGATAAAAAAAAATCTAAAATCGTAGGTCACAATTTTTTTTTATAAGTGCTCAAAGTTCCAATTTATACGAAATATGTAAAAATCACGATAATTTGCAAGTTATTTTGTAGATAAAAATTCATAAAATTTTTTCTGTTCATACTTAAGGTTCAAAATTTTAACACGAGGTTATCTATAAGCTACTCTTCAAAAATCTTTAAAAAAATTTCTACCGGAATTGGAGGAAAAAATTTTATGATTGTTTGAAATTTAAATATTTACGAAATTGCATAAAATAGTGATTTATTCTCAAACGATTTTAAATATTTTTTATAATTCAAAAAGTATAAGTCGCAGATTTTTGAAATTTCTACCAGTTGTTAAGATTTGTATTTCCTTTATGTCATATTTTTTTCAAAATATTATATTGATTTTTAAGCCACTTATAGGCATTTAAAATATTCGATTTTTTTACATTTTTTTTTTATAATCGGTGATTAAAAAAAATTTGGCTCGTACAAAATACTTGAAAATTTAATAGAAGATTCCACAGAAGTAGTTCTTAAAGTCATTCAAAAATTATTAAAATCCATGGCACAATTTTTTTTTATGAGCGTTTGAACAGCGAATATTGACAAAAAATTACATGTAAAATATAATATAATGTATAATATTCTAGACTGACAAAGATATTGGTTTTTTTTTAAAATGCTCTAACTCAAAAATGAAAAACCGCAACAACTTGAAATTTTCACCAAATCTTTTTATTGACGTTCTCTATATATGGTTAAGATTTCAAAGTATTTTGACATATTTTGACTTATTTATAGACAATTTAAATTTTCGATTTTTGTTAAATTTTTGTTTTTAAACATCTATAAAGTTTAATTGGTTGAGCGAAAACTCTTGAAAATTTAATACTAGGTTTATAATAAGTTAAACTTTTCGTAACTAAAAAATATCAGTGATCGGTTAACTCAATTTTTTTTTATAAGCCCTTAATGGTCAAATTTGTTTAAAATGTGTACAAATCACGATAATTTGCAAGTTATTTTGTAGATAAAAATTCATAAAATTTTTTCTGTTCATACTTAAGGTTCAAAATTTTAACACTAGGTTATCTATGAGCTACTCTTCAAAAATCTTTAAAAAAATTTCTACCGGACTAAGAGGAAAAAATTGTATGACTGTTTGAAATTTAAATATTTACGAAACTGCATAAAATAGCGATTTATTCTCAGACGATTTTAAATATTTGTTATAATTCAAAAAGTATAAGTCGCAGATTTTTGAAATTTCTACCAGCTGTTAAGATTGGTATTTCTTTTATGCAATATTTTTTTCAAAATATTATATTGATTTTTAAGCTACTTATAGTCATTTAAAATATTCGATTTTTTTACATTTTATTTTTATAATCGGTGATAAAAAAAATTTGGCTACTACAAAATACTTGAAAATTTAATCGAAGATTCCACAGAAGTAGTTCTTAATGTCATTCAAAAATTATTAAAATCCATATGCACAATTTTTTTTTATAAGCGTTTGAACATCGAATATTGACATAAAATTACATGTAAAATATAATATAATGTAGAATGTTCTAGACTGACAAACTATATTGCTGTATGCAACTGCCAACCCATCTTAATTGAAAAATATATTTATCGTTTCAAAATAAAATATACTTTTTACAATGTTTATAAATAACAATGTATTATATCCTAGACAAATATATGAACTCCGTTCAGAATCGTTATTCGTATACAATGATATCTATCATTGCATTCAAATTTAACAAATCCATTATAATAATGACCTATCCTATAAGCGAGGTTCACTCGACCCCTAACTGTACAGCAGAGCGACCCCATCCGGTTCTTTTTTTGTTTTGTAATTTAAAATGTACTTGAAATAATAATTTTAAATAATATTATCTTATAACAATTTAAATTAAATTTAAAGTCAATTTATAATAGGTACATGTATAACATTCATATAAAAAATCATCTTATTTGACATATGTATCAAATTGTTTTTTTTTTTTTTAAGTTTTTCGATAAGTTTTAAGGATTGTATAATGTTCTTAAATTTTTAAATGTTAGAGTGATTACATTAAGATCACTATATTTTATCTTTTAAAATAATTAGAAAGATGTGTTACTTATAATTTTTTATTTGTAGCTATTTTCATTCTTATTGTGAGAACTACAGCGTATTCGTTGTAATTATATTTTTATCGAATAAAGGAAAATGTTGAAAGAAACAGTTTTTGCCGAAAGTTAAAAAATATTGAGCAGTTAAAAAAAGTGAAACATCATTATTAATTTAAGTCTTAACTCATTTATTCTGATTATATATTTTTTTTTTATGTGAAATTTCAATACAAAAATTTTCAAAGGAAATCATATTAATAAAGAAGTATACAGCGAAAAAAGTTTAATTCAATTTTCGTTTTCATTGGAAATACAACATATTGTGTATGTTCATAACCAAAAATATTAATGCAGAATTATGTTAATTATATAATACTTTAATAATAGTGGTAATTTAAGGGGCAACCAAAAATATGTTTGTATTTTATTGACACATTTATCTGGTTAATTTGTTCGTGACGTCATGTACAATACTCAACGGAGACCAGTTTTCATAAAATCTGCATCTCATTAGTCATTGAATTTACCATCGAGCGTAAGAATTATTATGGTATTGCGTATTTATAGATCGCGTCGACTGTCAATACCACAAAATCGATGTCAATCATATGAAAAACATATTACTTAGAACTGTAATTAAACTTGAAATGATTTACCACGTTAACCTTCGTGGCATTCCCAAAACACGTGTTTAATATACAATGTGGGTTCTGAATAACTTGTCTTTTATGGATAAATAATTTTGTTCGTTGAGTTTAATGCATATTTCAATACGTTCCCCGGATAAGATAGAACGTGTCTAACGTGGAAATGATTGTACAACACCAGTTTTTAAATTATTATTTATACCATTTTAGTTATGTTGGTAAAGCATGTGATCTATCATAATCTTCAACCATGCGATTTATCTACAGGTTTTTAAAAGTATAATATCTTAAACAATATTTTTCGTTATAAACTAGTGTCTCTTATTTGTTTCGGAAATAGCAGTGAACCGTTCTTCAAAATATTGTATCTCATTTTTAAAACGCAATTGTTTGAATATTTATATGTGAGTCGTCATTAGATTGATAAGGTACATCAAGTGTCAATTGTTTCTTGAACGTACAATGTATTCTAATAATTAATTTGAGTTTTATAAAAGTGTACTCATTCGATATTTCGTTGAATTCGACGATTGGGCGTATTGGTACTTTACATTGGCAGTAAATGCATCCAGATGTAGATTATTCTTATTATGTTTTGTGTATTCCGTACGAATCGTAAACCTATTATCATTACCTGTCAACTTGTTTTTAAATTTAAAAAAGAAATATGAATATCTACGAAAATGTGATTTTAATCAAACATTTTCCATTCCCTCTTCATTAGAAATCCTTGTGCCACAACTCTTTATACATGCTTGTATGTATATACAAAATATATGTTATACAGTATTGATCAGGAAGACTAAGTTAGCAATTGTAATAATATGCAGTAGGCAGCAATCGTACACGACATCTATAACACGTACAGTTAAAATGATGATGTGTTGCAGTCACGATGAATGTTCGGTTGCCTATTATATAATATTTGCTGACTTGTTCTTTCTACTCTACATTATACATGTTAAATGAACATGACAATTTGCTCTAATGTATTATTTCGATTTTCAATTTTGCATCATCGAATATTTAAATCTGCGTACTAATTTAGGTGGTGGAAAGGCGAGAAAAAAAAATGATACCACCGCACAATTTATTCTCAGCACTTTCTAATGCATGATTTTTTTTTCTCCATCTGACAAACCGTGGTTATTACAGAGTCTATTGTACACTTTATTATATAAACCTACATACAATAAATAAATTTACATTATACACGTAATAATAGTGCAAACAAAACGTATTATACCGTATCTACATCGATTGAGAGACGTATATCGCCATAAATAACGCGATGTGCCAATATACTGTATACGGGGTGGAAAATGTAATGGTTTTCTGTAGGATGATCGTACGTCCTATGTTAACGACAACTTATGTGCAGATATGAATGTAAATAATTGGATTTATTCCGGAGTTGTTTTATGTCTAAAAATATCACGCGTTTAATGTAGTTCTCGATCTTAATAAAAGAAATTTGGATTTTATAAGTTAAAATATTGTTATTATATGTACTTGTATAAAGAACAAGGAACTAGTTGAGTGACAAGTCGATTGGTTTATTCGTGAAAAAAGTTTCTTACAATTAATGTATATACGATAAATGTAAAATTTCAAATTTAAAAACTTTACATTGGAATCGGAACGGTCGTGTTGGACTTAAACGTAAAAATCGTGGGTCACTTATTTTTTGTTGGACTATTAGGGTCCCGAGCGAGTTCATCCAGTCCTCCACGTACGCAGACAGTGGCATAGCTGAGGAGAAGTTAACAGATTATAATTTCCACTCTTGTCCGAAATTTCAATAGTATTTTGTGAAATAAACAATCATTTCGAGATATAGGTGTAATGTTATATCATGTCATCATTGAAAAATGTTAACAGTTTCGATAAACTAAATATGAACGTGTTTTATATTTTAACTTACGTTTAATCGACCGATTAAAATTAAAACGTCGACACTTACGTAGGAGAGACATTGAACACTTAAGGCCACTGAAAAATATTTTTCTGGTTAAGCCATCGTGTGCGGACATCGTATAGCGGAAGATATACATTTTACTGTTCATTCTAATCGCGTTTTGCTTGACGAGTGTTACGTTCTGTATGCTAAAACAGCCAGCAAATTGCAAACCGACTTATACTCGTAGTGACTGTACATCATAGCGGCACCGCCCGACTTCCATGCACACGAAGGCAACAGTTTTCTTTTCACCCTGTACGTGCACATAAATCAAAACGCTCGTAGTCATTATTACACGGTGCACAACGTCGCTTTTACGCGTTATAAGCGTGCGTACATTGGTAGCGTGTCGCGGCGCATCAGTCGACGATCGTTCCTATGTATGTATATAGATAGGATATATAATGTATATATATATATATATATAGATTATGTACATACGAACATAGTATAATACGTTCGTACACGCCACTTTACGCGCGCACGAGACAATTCGAATGACTATGTATTATATCAAGTGTATTGTAATTGTGGTTTTTTGTTTTTTTCTATACTTTTAACGTTGTCCGTAAATAAATAATAATAATAAGACTCGTTGACCACGATATTAATAATAGTGATAATATTGCGCGGACATTACGAAACGCTAACGACCGCGTTGTCGTGATCGTAAAATTAATAATGAGTACACGTTACATCTACAACACTAGTCGTCGAGTACGGGAGCGAGAGTTTGGACTTTCAGGTTTCGGTCACTCGGAAGATGCAAACAGTTCTTCGGAAATATTTCCAGGCGAAAACTTAAAAATCGTATAATACGATGCAGTCGACGAATTACTATTACACACGAAATTGGATAATTTTTATTTTTACATTTACGTTTAATTTAAATGGATGATCAAATGAACGCGTTCATCCGAATAGAACTCCAACGTGAACGTTTTCATAAAAAAAAAAAAATTAATAAAAAATAAAAAAATGGAAATGAACGCGAACGAGTTCAATTTGTAAGTTAATGTTTCGAAGACTGCTCTACTCCAAGGAAATTGCAGTTGAGAAAATAACTCCGAATAGCCAAAGATGGAATCAGGACATTAGAGAAAAAACTTAATCATTTAGGCTTGGTAGAATCTTTTTTAAATCATTGTAAGCAATTTTTAAGTTAATTATTTAATTATAATCGATAAATCTCATTTAATGTATTTAATGCATAAAAAAAGAAAAAGTAAAAAGGATAGTATATATATTTTCTAGAAATAAAGCAATATAGATTAACTATATTTTTTGGTCTAACAAGTTTATAATTTTTTGAAAACCACACTTTCTTTAGCAAATATAAGTACTTTTAGACGTTCAATTACAAAATTTGAAATTCTACCAAGTTTAAATGATTTTTTATTTAATTTTATAAATTTTAAAAACAAAAATTATAAACCTGATGCACTACAATGTATATTTTGCGATGATAAAAAATGAATATTTTTGAAAACTATTTTATATTTCTTAATTAAAAGGGATGGCATAATATGATTTAATACAACAAATCATCGAATAACATATGAGCCTGCAAAGTATGTTCTTGTATTAATGCTAAGGGGTATAAATGTAATTTGAAAACAACCAATTGCTTTTTTTTAGTTTCTAGTTTATATACTAGTTATGATTTACAGCAGCGGTGTGCAACCATTTTTAATCCACGGTCCTCAAATTAATTTATTTCGATAAGACGACCCACTTTCTACCAACATTAGGAAGGTGTATAATATATACTTACTTAATATAAACAAGCCTTTGTGTATATTAATTAAATTGTTAATTTTAGGTAATTTTAATATTTATTTAATTTAATTAATCCAAAACATAAAAATAATAAAAAATAAAAAATTAGAACTATAAAGTTTAAAATTCTATTATTAATAACAAATACAATTAATAAAAAAATAGTTTTATAAAATTTAAAATAATATACAAAATATATAACTTTTTCATCTGGTGTTAAATTATTGATAACCCCCTGATAAAAGTTTAAGGGTTATCAACTTCCAAGTTATAGATTTCAAAGCGTTCATAAGCGATAAAAAATTAAAGTTTTGTGAGTTTTAGTGATACTCTTTTGATTTTTATTTCTCGATCATATTTTGAAGTTAATACTAAAAAATATAACATATATTTTCGATCCACCATATGTGCTGAAAGATTCAAGAAATATGTTTTTATATCATACTTTTAAAATAAATAAAAATTTGGTATGAAAAAAAAATCATATCTTCAAAACCAACGATTGATTTTTTTTAGAACATATGGATATATTATTTGATATATTTAACTCGTATAAAAGACTAGACTCAAAAAAATTGAATAGATAATTTAAAAGCACATACATTCAAAACTTTAATTTATTATACATGGAAAAGTTATTTATAAACTTAAAAGTTTTTAAAAAATAATTAATACGTAGCAAATCTAATAAAATTTATTTATCTACTTATTTATTTAATAATTAGTGTCCATTGTTTTTTTAAATTTATTTTAAAAATTACTAAAACCTGAAAATCCTGATCGCAACTATATTCTATTCACTAATAGAGAAAATCAAAATTATCTTGAAAACCTTTTCGGTACATTTGGAAACCAAAATGGTGATAACAAGCATCCCACTTCATTATAATATGTTAAATTGTTATTTAAATTATTTTCACCGTTCTAAAAGCACAAATTGTATTAGAGATGTTGATTATATATTATTAGAAATTCTAGAAAGCTTAAATGAAGATGTATAAAACATAGTGTTTCCAGAAAAAATACCTATTAAATTTAAACCACAATTCCCATTGGATCTGTAGATAATAGGGATTTAAACTTACCCAACCAAAATTCATTAACATATTTTTATAGTTAAAAATTGCTTATAAAACATAGTTGTGATGTTTGCACAGATGATGGTTAATTCCAAAATAATTTTGATCAACAATTTTTACTTTTATTTTCAATTGTTGATAACTTAATGATATCAAATAATGATTTTTATAACTATAATATAAATAGCTTAGAATGCATTTTTTTTTACTCATCGTTTTCCAACACTTGCTCCTGAAAATAGAATAAGTGAAAAATTAAAATCGAATATGATTCACATGGTTTTAATCATCCTTATGAAATATTTGACAAAGATAATTTTCTACATTTATTTACAAAATTCAGTATTTTCTTTGCAAATAAATGTATGCATAAAATATTTTGGAGTCGGTACTTTATTGTAACTGTATCGATAGGAAAGATTCCATAAAAGGAACGATAATTCCTATTACTACAGCTGACCCAGTTTCCTTCTGAGCATGAGTGTTTGAAACACTATTTTTGAAAGAGGAGAAGGGTCGAGACGGAGGAGTACGTATACTGTCTAGATAGTCGAGATGATGTTGAGCATACTGTCTAGATAGTCGAAATGATGTTGAGCATTGTGGAGCAGCGGAGGAAAGGAGCAGAGATCTGGATCGGTGAACAAATATCAGTAAACATTATCTTCGAGATTATGCAACGAAGGGAAGATAATTGAAAAACATTGGCTGGATTCATTACACATACCGTAACTGAAAATGAACGCTACGAGAGAAAAAGACAAAAAAAAAAATTAAAAAATATTAAGATAAGGAATTACATTGCGGGTCATTGCCCAAAATAAAAGGATAGTCTCCAATAAATAATACCTCATTGTTGTATTAAAAAAAAAAACTGTGTTAGATTGATTTTATTCATATCAATGAACGATTTACATTGGGGGGGGGGGGGGGGTTGCAGTGACCTACCCGTGAATGATTTAGAAAGAAAGAGCTCGTATGTGGTAAACGAAATTCCACGAAAGTATTATTCGTTTTGCAGTATACGAGGTAGTATATTTCCGGTGTAGTTAAAAAGATTATTTGGTTAACTGATTGGGTAGGTATACATAATTTGTACCCCTAATGTTAACACCAAAGCTACTTAAACACTCATAATCATACGTACGTATCGACCAAGACAGTATCTGAGGGGATCCACGGGGTTCGGACGCCCCCTAAAGGTTTTCAATATTTTACAAGTAATTTATGTTTATATAATAACGTGCATTTTGTCGGTTACCGAACCATACAGTCCTGAACAATTGCGATCAGGAAGATCTATCGATCGGTAACCGATCGAACGTTGGTATCGGTGAGGTTAACAATCGTGGCAAAAGGTACAGTTTTCGAGTTGTGGCTAGCCGTGACGACTAAACGCTGCGTGCCCAACCGGCTTCGTAAAACGCGACTAAATATTGCTGCCGGAGTTCGTTTCATGCTAATAAACTTGTAGAGCACCGACGTTAGTTTTTCGGTTATATTCTTTTCGTACGACAATTATCGTTGATGAAGTATCGACGGAAGAGGAAATCATTGTTCATTTCAATTCACGATTTGCATAGTTGCCTACGATTTGTTTTCTACATTTCATTTGACTTTACTTGTTTCGATCGGGCCCGATCTGTCGGTGTACATATTTTTTTCAATCGTATTCACTCAAAACCGAATAACCAATAACAATAATTGTTCTTTTCGTCACGTCTTCCGAACGTATTAAACATCTTACGACCTCTTCTCCGGCCCACCGGAAAAAATCTGGACACGGTGCTCAAACGGATCCGGTCGGCACGCGCGCGCGTTCTCCTCCCGAAGACGTCTCTCCTCACGCGCTTGATACACCCGAAACCGTCGATACGGCCGCGACGCGTTACCGGACGCGCGACGCGGTCGCGGACCGTCGGAAAAGCTCGCGCGACGTCCGCCGTCTTCCCGTAGCGCTCGCGTACACCCACCACCGGCCACCGCCGCGCTCTCGGCCACCGTTGCGCCGCTCGTTGTCGGACACGCGCGCCCCCGCGTCAATCCCGTCGCGCGTTTTCCCGAGTGCTCGTCTCCCGTCCGGCCGATAACGTCACCGTACGCAACGCGCTCACACGCCCGGAAGGCCGCCACCGTCGACGGGGTACCGTTGCGTTCCGTTCCGTTCCATCCGTCGTTCTCTCGTGCGTTCCGTCCGCGAAATCGCATTGCACACACCCGTCCGCTGCGACCGGAAGTGTTCGACGACATGTTCTTCTC